>VZRQ01005219.1:558643-597175 GCA_013397975.1 Machaerirhynchus nigripectus | reverse complement strand
TCCCTTTTATTCTTTCCTCTTTCCTTTTCCCAGTTTCACTGAACACCTGACATTTATTCTATCCTTATCCCTAAGAATTTTTCTTTCATTACTGACTGAATTATATTATGTTCATATTCATATGCCTAACGTATGTTCTAATATAAAATCACTAATAAAATAATACAAGAATTTCTAATAATTCTTTAATTATATTATTCTAATAATTATTATATATGTTATGTCTATAATATATATTATATCTAATAATTCATTGTTATCATTCTAATAATGATAAACAAATTCTGCTAAAAGAAGTGCCCAGGTCTCCTGGTCTGTGTGTCATCTTGTACACCCCTCACGAGGCGCTGCACAGATGCTCTGTTCGGGCCTTGTAAAACAAATCATTTCAGGAATAATCAAAGAAAATGGATGCCAGGAAGAAAAAGGTATTTGGACATAAAATGGGGAGTGTGAGCATCACCAGTATGAGGAAAGCTCTTGGACAGGATTTTAGTGCCTTGTACTCGGTGATGAACAGACTGCATTTCTTCTTGGAGCAGATTGCGAATTTCATTCCGTGCGTGCAGCCCCCGGGGCATAGGATGCTCATACCTATAGGAGGGGAAAATGGGTATAAAACTCCAACTGCAGCCAGAGGATTGGGGATCTTGTGACAATTCCTGAACTTACTTTGGCACAGCTTTTCAAAGCCTGTGAGCTTTTTGTTCAATTTTGGGGGTTTTTGTTTTGCGTTTTGGGGTTTGGGGTTTGGGGTTTTTTTTGTAATGAAGATTTCAGGCTAAAGAAAGACTGACGAGCAGAGATTAGGCTCGGGGCCATGTTGGCCAGGATCATCAGGCTTCTGGATACTGGCTTGTGTTTCCAACTGTAGAACTGGTCTGGGAATTGTACGTGACAAATTCTGCCAAAAATTTTCTGAATCTTTACTCATTTTTATAAGCCATGCACAGAAAATTAAAAGAAGCATGAAGCTCACCCACTTTAAAAAAATGTACTTTGCTGAAATTTCTGCTGGAAGAAAAGAAAAAAATATTTTTCTTTAGCTATATTTTTTTTAAAACTGCATGTGTTTTGATTAGATGTCTGTAAATTATGAAAATATTGTGATTCATGTAATTCACATCTAAGTACAATAGATCTTTCAATGCTATGGCTAGACATAGGCACAATTTATTCCTTTCCATTTGTGTCATGCACAGGCTCTCCATGATCCTCCTCAGTCACCACTCTACAGTATCTCTTTTAGAGGGAAACTTGTTTTTATACCAGGCAAATTATGATTACAAAAAACAACATATACCATTCTATTAATAAGAAAATTATTTATTAAAACCAGCCAGTTTAAAACTACCAGTTTATTTTCCCAAAGGTTAAATTTCCAAAAGGAGCTGCCCTTACTTTACCACTTCCAGTCCACTTTTTTCCACCCTTTGGTTCCTCCATATTTTCCATACACCAGACCACTTTGTGGTTGAAATTCTAGTCCAGTGGGGAAAAAAAAAGGACATTTAACAACAATGTCAGCTCTTACACCTCTAAGCCTTCAGTAATTCATATACGTTGACAACATTTGTGATATTCCACAGAACAAAAAAGTAATGGAAAAATCTCATGGAAGTTGGTAAAGAGACCTTGGAGTTCCCGAGCTTATAAAGAAACCTGCGTGAATTGTTTCTCTCAGTCTCTCATTGTTAAATATTTCTCTTTTTCAGTACAAAAGGCAGTTCTAGTGGACTGGAAGGGACCAAATAAGAGGACCAAGGGAAATATTTGTTGCAGAGATCTGTAGAACAGAGTGCAAGAGTTGGGAGCAAATGGACAGGTAAGTCTGAGAAAGATGCAGCAATAAAATCTCCTGATTTATGACCTTCTGATTTACAGAAGTAAATAAATAACAAATAACTAGGCCAACAACAACAACAAAAAAGCAGAATAAGTGTTTAGGGAGACTGTAGAGGATTAATTTCTTTTCCCTGATCCACATTATGTCTTCCAAAGTACAGCCAACATTTTGTTTTCTCTGAAAGGTAATGATAGTCCCTATCCCTTTCAACAAGACCATATTTTGTCCCTTTCCCTTTTCCTGCTGCCCTGCAAACGGGAGGTATGGGCCAGCTGTGAGAAACAAAATGCTCTGAAATTAGGAAAAGAACCCATACAGCAATTCACACAGCTTTTGTGAAAGGTGCATCGAAAGCCTGCAATTTACTTACTGCAACTTTAACAACAATTAATATTAGCATTTAGATGCTGAATAATAGCTGTTCTTCTGGCAGACTGAATTATATTTTCTAGGAATGCTGTTTTCCTTCCAAGGCATGGGTTTCATTTCTTTGAAAACCACCACAGTATTTTTAAGACACTAAGTATCCTAACATATTCCTGTACAAAGCAAACAGCCACCAGAGCAGGTGCTGAAGTCGCCATGGGATGAGGTGGATCACAAGCCTCAGCTACCCACAGAGTCCTGGCAGGAGCACAGAATTCCTGGGCTCATGGATGCTGATGTGTCCGACAGCAAACGATGCCCCACGGCACTTTACCAGCCCTGCAAAGGGAGGGCAGTGCGGGCAGGGAGAAAGGGCAAAGGGAAGCTATTGCTGCAATAATCTCCCTGGCTGGGGGGTTTCCAGGAAAAGCCTGTTGTCCTGGGGTTTGCCATGGGCCTCTCTGGCAGCCAGCCCCCAGAGCACAGGGACACAGGCCCCTTGCTGCTTTCTTGGCAGCTCACGGGACTTTGTGGCACATCCAGTCGTTGGGAGACCAGAGTGAGGCATATTGAGGGGAGGCTGCAGTCCCCAGGTCACGTGAAGGAAAGAACTTTGCATGATGGTGTATTAAAATGTAAGCAGGTATCACAGTATTTTTAATAATAATAATATTAATCTGGTCAGTGTGTAGTCAGTATTTCCTCCTGCTGCTGCACAACTACTGATTGTGAAACGATGCCAAAGCAGCATGGCTGTCCTTTGGATATAAAGACCTATCTTCAAAATACGGAGAGAAATCTCTCTGAGACATGCAGTGCTTTAGAAAACTAAATTCTGCTCCCTATAGTTACAGCTGAACCTTTCTAGTTGTTATTTCACTTCTGTCAACATCTTGACCTTAATAACTGCTCTTGTGCACCTCAAAGAATGTGGAGACCGTGCCAACACTTTGTTTTCCAATATTAAAAATTTTCCAAAGACTATAAGTGAACAAAAGAAATGTTTACAGACAGATTCTGAAGAGTTTAGTCTTTGTAAACAGCATCCAAAAAACCTTACAACATCTTATTTGCTCAAATTGATTTTGGGCTTGCCCAGGAAAATGCAGTGATAGATGGAGTAAAACTGCCAGTAGAAGAATGTATGTGGGACTACGGTAAGCACAAACAAGATCCAGATTTGATAAAATGTATTTTTAATGAGGTAATTAATTTTTATTATCTTTAATTATAGCAGTTCTAGATTGCTTGTTCAAAAAGCAAGAACTGAGTGATATTTGACTTGTTATTTTGTATGCCTTGAACAATTGTGGTCTTTATTTACCTTATTTCATGAACAATCAAGGTTGCAACTTTGTTGTCATACAGTGATTGTGATAATTTTCAACATCTGTGTTTGTCTGTAATATTTTGTTGTAAAATATATCAAAGTGTATTTGTATGAGCTCTAATCAAAAGTTCTAATTTTTGCTACTTTTCTGTGAGGTGTATTAATTTCAAAGCCTTTAAATAATATTCATGCCATTAGGAATTAGAAAGGTAATGGACATCAGTATTATTTAAACTGTTGTATTTTCCTCTGCTGTGTCTCAGTGGGAATGCTGAGTGCCACACAAGAGCTATAATTGAGAAATCCCTTGCTCTCTGTGACTCTGATTGCTATTATGATTGGAATAATTTGCATTTTTATGAAGATGCTATTCTGTCTTCAGGCATCCATGACTGTGCTTGATGTTTTGAAGATCATTTGAAAAGACACATAGAAATTATTTGCTTTTAGTGGAATGGCTCTTTACTTGCAAGCAAAAACAAATTATTTGGTTCAAAGGAAATAAAGAAAGGCTCACAAGTATCTGAAGAAGGAGCTGTTGGTAAACAATATCTCCAGAAAATTATTCCTGCAAAGATGCTTTACTGAAACCTTCTCTTGCAGACACACTAAGACCCTTGCGGTCTCACCAAGCAATAAAATGCCTGGTAGGTTTAGAACCTTCCATAGCAGTGGGTCACTTCATCTCTCTGCTCTCCCTCTAGGTGCCTAATAAAGAACTTGTGGATTTTTTCACTTTGGAAGCCTGAGGCTCTGACCATGTGGCCTCCATCTGGTTCAAGTACAGGTTTAGATTCTGGCTTTATAGAAGCAATGAATTAGTGGTACCACCCTGCGACTGTCATTCTCTGTTGTCAGACAGAAACCATACAGCTGAGGCTTTGGTACCCCTTTTCCCCCACTAAATTCACAGTGAGCAACATTTTCTTCTGCACTTGGACTATGTTGAGGAGAGGATGATTAAACTTGAGAGAAGTTTAATCGTTGTCTGTGACTAAGTGCTACAATACAGCTCTCCATTACCCTGCAGTCATGTGTACACATACAGAGGAAATGCACATGGCAATGGAAATTACACACCTCTGACTAATGGAAAACGTTATTTACAGAATTTTTCAATTTCATAACAGAGGGAATCGACCACCTTAGAGCCTGCAGAGTAACAGGGTCAAAAGAGCCAGTGTAGAGCAGCTGGCACTTACCTGGTGTCTTTAAAGCTAATATTAGAGACCTAAAAATTCCCGGGTGTTTCATGTGATCTGAGAGTTTTATCTATAACCATAATAATTTCTGTTGGGCCTTTCTGTTCACAGAGGAAAAAATTAAGACCTCACCCATGTAGAAAGAACTCTTCTTCTAATACTGCCTCAGAACTTCCTTAATGTAACGTGTCCCACGTGAAAGTCTTAATATTGCTTTAACCAAGCTAAGTTGTGAATTAAGTGTGTGGTATACAGAGAATCAGTTAATTTAACTGCAGTGTCCAAATGCAGTGTCCATTCCAAGCTTTGACTGCATCAGACTTACCAAAACAAGCTGCATAGCTGTGAATGGGCAATATTCACCACCTTTACCTCTCTCATGGAGGCACCCCAAATCATGATTAATCAAAATTAATTTTATTAATTTCAATTTGATTAATTTAGTGAATTTAAGGCACAAAGCACTCTCAGCACTAAAGGCTCTAAGACAACTAATTTCTGAGCAACTATAACCAAGCACATTGGTTCATCTATAGCAAAGTCTTCAGGCACATAATAGACTAAATGAGACTTTTTTCCCCCCACTAATTTTATCACAGCATTGTCCTTCATGCCCTGTATAATTAAAATTCTGTCATCATCTCCATTATGAACCTCCATTCTTGCTGGTTTATAACCTTGTCCATAATTTACTCTGAAACGGAGGCTTTGGTATGGGATTTTGTCACAATCAGGGGGTCTTCTTGCACTGACTAAAAATAAACACCAAGATTTTCAGAAGTGATTAATCAATTGCACTCTTCTGGTTTAAACTGGTAGAAGGGTTATGAATCTCCAAGGGTGAGCAGAAGAATCTGTCTTTTCTGCAAAACAAGCCTCATTGGGCACCCATTTTCAAATTGTTGCTCATCTAATGAACAAAATAAGTTTTTTCCTATTTTTGAAACACAAACATCAGCAGAAATTCAGTATTTGGTGTCAGATGTTCACTGCAATATTCTGATACAAAGGACCTTTCTCTTTCCAAGTAGAATTTGCCATCCTTGTCTTCTTTGTCTTCTTTAAAAACGAGCACGATGTCTGAGGGAAAATACATCACAGGCGTAGCAGTTAATTTAAATATGAAATACTAGTATTTAATATTTCTTCTGCAAGTATAGATATAGAGACTAAAAACTTCCTAAATGAATACTGACAGAAACAGATAAAAATGTTATGAAAATGCAGCCCGGCTATTTTATGATTGTTTCTTGCACAGCTACTGGTTTTGTAAGGGTGTATTGCAAAGCCTTATAATAATTTGATAGAACTGCAATTGGTCCTTGTAGGCCTGTTTTTTACAATTTTCTTAGGCAATGAAATATGAAACTATTATGCAAAGGACACAATCTACTGTCTCTCATGATCATGACAAAGCTATAAAATGTACATTCTTTTGTAGACCCCGACATTCTAAAATGCTTCTGGTTTTCTGTTGCTGTGTTTACCCTCCCATATCTCAATACCACTAAATGGTACCATTACTTTAAATCACAGCT
This sequence comes from Machaerirhynchus nigripectus, assembly GCA_013397975.1. NCBI lineage: Eukaryota > Metazoa > Chordata > Aves > Passeriformes > Dicruridae > Machaerirhynchus > Machaerirhynchus nigripectus. Next base: position 590,893 of record VZRQ01005219.1, on the reverse strand, counting down.
CCAGGTCATCCCTTTTCTAATGGGAATTGAGTTAGATCCAAGATAACAGTATTCCTACTCTTCAGAGAGATTGACGGGGTTAGTTCAACTTCATACCTTTTTTAAACCTATTCAGTTGCTTTATTATCCTTCAGCCCCAAATAAGAGGTTTTCCTGAAATCTGGGCGACAGTGGATCACAAATGATCACTATGGCCATAACTATTTTCTGGGGAGCTAACAGAGAGAAAACAGTGAGACTTGTGAGGAAAACACGGAGAAATAAGAGGAAGGGAACCTGTCCTGTTCTCTAGTCCTGCCTGCATTTGAGTGGAGGAAATTCGTACCCATTTGGATGTCCTCACTGCCCTGCCTGCTCCAGACGCAATCTGCTTTGCTGCATATCATGGACAGTTGCAAGAAGGGCAGATATACCAGGCAAAGAAGTACCAGTTAAGGAGAGGCATATTGAGAGCACAACTTTGTGCTGTTAATTCAACTGAGCACTTGAGGATGTGTCTGGGTCACCCAGTTTTGAGAATTATGTACCCATGTGTTCAACATTTGGCACACATTGTCCTGAGCCTGGGGCTCTTTCACAAGGTTTTTGAGCATGTATGGCTTAAGACCTGCTTAAATGCTTTTTTGAGGTGGCACTGGAAAGAAAAAGCGGTCACAGAGAAACTGTGACTTTAAATAAAATACCTGCCTTGTTGAAAGAGAGTCCTTGAGTTCTCAGTCCCGTGCTGAACCGGGATGTGCAGTGTCCATCCTGTCATGCATCTGCCCTCTGACAGCAGAAAGCTGTCCCTTTCAGTTCCCTCTGACAGCAGGGGAAAGGCTCACAGGGAGGTCACTGAAAGAGGGGAGCAGTAGGACACTGTTCTGTGTGCCTAGCAAAAGAGGGGCTGCTGGTTTGGAGAGATGGAGCAGCACCTACAAAGAGTTTAAGCTCAATTTTCGGTCACCTGCCTCTGGCTGCCACTCCAAAATGATCCTAAACATTGCAGGCATTGATTTAAGTCTATGGCTCTTGCAGATGAGAGAGTCTCTGGCACATTTTTAGCAGAAACATAAAAATGCTGACATCTTTTTTCTTTCTTGACTGCTCCATATATTATGCTGCTAATAGATGCCTCTCTTGAATTTCAGACAGTAAAAATAATTACCACAATTTCTCTTTTGCCTCTCCCCCTTCCCTTCTGATGGCTTCTGAGTTTCTTTGAATGGAGGCTTGGCTGCAAAACCAGACCTGCATAAATCACATCAGCCCCTGTGTCTGTGTGTGGAACAGCAGCACATGCAGGTCTCCCACGCACAAGAGAGGATTAAGAACAGATTAAGCATTGATTCTGCCATTCCCCCAGTGTGTGCTTCATCTAACTATTCCACTATGCACTTGGCAAACTTGTGATTAAACCCTGTGTAACAGATGAACATATTGTAAGCAGATAGAAAGAAAGCAGCTATTAAAATTAGCTTGAATTACTTCTCTTGCTTGCAAGAAAACCAACTCCTCTCCAAACCAAATCTTTTGTCTTGAATTCTAGAAGCAATCAGAAGTATTTCTAAATGTCTTGTCTTCCCAAACAAGGAATTTGAAGGAAAGACCCCTGTAAGAAGCTCAGAGAAGACAAAATGACAAAGGGAAATTATTCCTTCTGGGACTGAAAACTTAAATTTGGTGATCAAAGGCAGGTCTTTCAGTGTGTTTATTCTGTAAGATTTTCAGTCTGTGGGAGTACAGGGAGCTGAATATCCCACAGGATGTTCCAAATCAGACAGATTAGACCTCTGGGTCTAGAAGAGTGATTGTAGTTCTTATTATTGTAGGAAGATGGTCTAGAATTACAAAATTTGAATTTTCTTTGTTGCCACTCCTACATTGAACAGACAACACTAATATTTTCCTTGTATATGTACATCACCAGCTTGAAAATTTGTCCTTGGGTAGTGAGCTGGCCTAAATTCCAGATCCTTACAATATTGTGGATAATGGTAAAACTAAATGTTCATTTTACTGCGTATCCTCCAAGATAATCCTGGCATTATCAGCAGCATGCCTTTGTGGCATGAAGGTTAACTGCATTCTGGCTCCATTTATAAGAATGCAGCAAGGTGGAGGAAGCAAAGGCTTCTTCTCCTCTATTCAGCACTTGGGAGCCTGCCCCTGGAGCAGAGCCTGGGCCGGGGCTTCCCAGCCCAAGGAATTGGTGACCAAGTGGGGCGAGTCCCACAGGCTGCAGCATGGGAAGCTCTTGTGCAACAGCGAAATGCATCTCCTGCAGAGGCTGTGCAATCCCATCCCAGGTGACATCAAATGTCCCTGGCTCAGGAGCACTGACAGCCTCACCTCATTGCAACGTGAATCGAAATTCAGGTTCCTCTGTTTTGAGTGGTGAGAGCAGGTGGCCACCAAAAATCACTCCCTACCCAAATTGTGTGTGAAGCTTTTGTTCTCGTTTACGCCGTCAGTCAGCCAAAACTTGTGGCCATTTCGTTATTGCAATAGTGAAGGAAAAAGTCTTCATATTGTGGTCTAAGATTTTTTGCCAGTTCTTCTTCTCCATTTTTTCCTACCCCAATCCTGCCTTCATGGGCTCTCTACAAAGTGTCCAAAACACAAGGACAGCTAATCAGGTACAACAAGCAGAATAAATTCTTCTTTTTTCAGAAAGACTTTTTTCAGGAAAAGAATTACAGATTGTTCTCATATCTTTAATTGTGTTAATAATGTTCAAATTTAAGGTCATAGGATTGTTATTTATTGATTGAGATGTTGTTTGGGGATTTTTCTTTTAATTTGTTGTGTTTTGTGATTTTTTTCAGCCAAATGCTATCTTCTAACATTAAAGAAAAGTACAAGGAATATTCCATTTCCATCTTAATACCTCTTCAACCTCACTGCCATTTTTTTTTTTTTTTTTTTTTTGCTTTGAGTGCCAGCTATTAAATACACTTGCAATAGGACTGTAAATTCTATCTGTGGGAGCCCTTTGCCAGACAAATATGCTGTCCAGGTGCTGCAGAAATGTATTGTTCAGTCCAAATTATTAAAACCAGAAAGTTGCTTTATTACTTTGACAGTCTTGTATTTGAAGTTGTTAATACCCAGAAAAAAAAATGCAACAGAGTTTTAAAATGGAGTTACGTGGTACAAACTAAATTCTAAACCTGACCAGATGGGATATTTGGGAGGTAACCATTTTAAATCCCCCTTTCCCTGCTGTTTTAAGAGCTTAATGGGCTGGAGAAGATAGCTAAAGTGACTGACAGGTGTATAAACATCAGAGAATATATCCACATCCTCCTCTACTATATCAATCCTCCAGAATTAGCAATGGTAATTCAGCTTTTAATTGTGATACCTAAAAGGCTGTAGCAAAACGATTTAGTGAGTGATGTGTATATGAAAAATAGAAGAAAATAAAATTATTAAGATTGCTGTAAGCACTATGGACATTGTGTAAGCCTTAGTTACCTCCCAAAAAACAAGAAAACAGCTGTGAATTTGAACAGCTACATTTAAATATGTTTTTTAGCCTTTTCCTTTCAGAGATAAGGAAGTTCTAGTATTAAATAAAAATGAACCTTATCTCTCTATCTGAACTGAGACTCAGAATAACAACAAAAAGCCCACATGAATTCATTAAGAGAAGGTGGCTGAGTAAAATTTCCTGACAAAATAGACACTCTTCACCATGTATCTTTCTAATGTATTCAATGAACATTTGCAACGAAAAGATAAGTGTAGGCTTATCCCAAAATTTGTTTTTAATTGTTATCCTTGTCTTTTCACATACCTTAGTGCTCCTTTTTTTATTGTCTCCTTACTGTGTTGATCACATAAACAGGAACTAAAAAATGAAGATCCCCACCTTCTCAAGCTGTATTGTGCCAAAGATGCTCTTTCTTCCTGAAAAAAAGTATTTATACAGAAAAACATCTCTTTTTTCCTTCACTTTAGCTCATAAAACCTGTGTGCACTTTGTTAATACGACCTTTAATGAAGTGACTAAAGGGAGGGGAGTGGTGAGGACAAGGACCAGGAGGAAATAGCAGGAAACGTAGCTAAGGAGTGCAGCTACGTGTGAAGCCTCCAGGTCCTTCCAAATTTATTCTATTTAAGAAATGCTCAGTCCCTCTGTTAAAATTCTTATGTGCACCACAGCACTAAAATGGTTGTGGTACTTTGAAGTTTGACTTAATTAATATGACTATAATTTGCTTCCAAGCAAACACCAGCATTGGCAGCTAAAGCTACCATAGAGAGCAGTATCTAGAAGATGCTTTGAGACACCTTTTTTTGTTACTCTTGTAATCCATCTAAAAAGAATCTTCTGGTCACCCCCAAATTACAGGCTTCAGACAGTAAAACTGCTTAATTTCTTGATGGCTAATATTTTTCCTGGGCTTTCAAACCGTAATAAGGCTTTATTTATAAATTACCATATCTCCTATGTATGGTAAGAGCAGGAAAAGAGCTTCATGTGCCCTTATGTGGATTCTGCAGCACGCCCAATCAAGGCATCATTGTTTGCACACTCTTTCTTATAAAATCTTATCTTACAGCTCTAATTTAAATGACCAGCACTTAAAAAAACACTAAAGGAAGCTTTCAAATTACGCTGATTAGGCTGACAACCTTTCTTATTATATTGTTTTGACAATATTTCTTTTTATTTAAAGAGCCCTGCGAGGCAGCAGCTCCTGGGGAGCAGGCAGGACGCTGCTGTGTGGAGACAGCCATCAGAACACAGCCCTGCAACGTGCTGAGGGCTGAACTACCTCCACAGCACAGAAAAGGAGCTGTGACTCAGCCCCATCTCCTTCCTTGCTACTTTTAGCTTAGGGGAAGAGTGTAAATTAGTTCCTCTTATTGTCCTTCCTGGAGCTGATTTTTGTCCCCTTTTGGTAAGCAGTCTGGGATGGCAGTTTATTGCTGCCATAAACAAGTGCTTCTCAGCTGACAGAAAACCCTCCTTCACTGAACACAAAGTAAGCCCATTTCTAATGTAAGTGTCCATGAAAAGTAATATTTTAAAAGGACTAGTCTTTAATTTCCCTTGGCTGTTTTACTAATAATGCCATTTGATTGAGTAAATAGACTCCTTCAATTTTTTCATTGAAACAGAAGAAACTTTCCTTCCAGAGCATGTATTTAATAACTGTTCTGCCCCCTTAAGATGTCATTTAGTGTCATTTACAGTCTGCTGCTCAAATCCCCTGGAAATAGTAAAGCAGGGGTTGGATATTTACTTTTCACTGGTTTTAAATAAAGCCTTGTTTAATCCCTAAGTGAAAGACTCGGCCTTCTCCTTGAGGAAAAGGAGCTGATAATAACTGTGAATGTGCAACTTCTGTGTCACTTAAAAAGATCTTCACCACTTGCCTTGGCACCTTCACTATTTCCCTTGCTGTAGGTGTGTAACGGGTGAGGAAAAACATTTGCCAGTCAGCCAGACTGCTTCTTGATTTGACTGCAAGTAATCTAAACCAAAGATATTTAATTTTTGCGGCAGCAGATAGCAACCACCACAAACTAGCAGCTCTTTAATGTGTGTGTGTTTTGAGCTAAGTCTCGCACCCCAGGAAGATCAGAACACAGTCAGTGGCCCAGATCGATTGAATGCATTTCATTTGGACGAGGTGTCACAGTGCCTCTCCTTTCCCAGCCTAACAGAACAGTTGGCAACCTTTCAGTGACATAAAGAGATCTTTTGAAACCCATACGCCCACAGAAACTCCCAACATCTTTGATTTAAAGGAATCATGTTATGAAAGAGAATAGGGTACACATGGTTTCATAATATTTTCCCTCTTATTCCTTTTACTCCAAAACAATTCCATCTGCAAATACATTTTGATAACTAACACATTTTTGTATTACCTCAAGCAGAGGGGAACCAGCATTCTTTATGACCTTAGATTTGCTTTTTGGTACTTACATTACTGAGGAAATGCTCATTAGAACTCCAGTCAACTCATCCCACTCTTCCCCAGCCTAAAGTCATTAAACTTTAACACAGAGACACATTTCCCAGAAACAGTATTATGACCAAATATCCAATTTAAATTGAAAATAGAAGAGCTGGATTCAAAAATTCATGTTAAAGAAACCTCAGCATGAAACGATAGCCTATAAGAAAAGTAATTTACTAAAATTAGGCAAGGCCCTGTATGCATTCATGTTCAGTGGCTGATTTCACAAGTACCAAAATGCTCACAGAAAGGGAGCCATAGCTACAATGCAAAATAACCCCTCAGTCCCATGGAGACTGAGTAAAAGCAGGAGGATTTGTTTGTGTGTGTGGGCCCCAAATCATCATTTAGGGACAGCTCCAGCTGGCTTCAAAGTGTTTCATATCCAAGCAGTGGAAGGCATGCCTATATTTATTATATTATTTATTTTTGTATAGCTGTGTCCTGGAGTGCTCTACAGAGTGGCTATAAAGAGCAAATAGATAGAGCTAAAAAAAAATTAATATTAGTGGGACAAAGAGAATTAAGAACTGTCAACAGGGGAGAAGGCAAGGATATGTTTAGTAATGGGTTAGAGAGTCAGTGAGGTGGAAAGAAAGAGGGAGGCTACTTTCAGCTAGTGCATGTCAAGAAGGAATGAACTAACAGCACCAAGAGATCCTATGTGGCAAAGCAGATAAACAGAAAATAGAGAATAAAAGGGAGGATATAGATGGAGGCAGACCCTGGGAGAAATAGGAGAACGACCTCAGAGGATTTTGGAAACAAAAGGTTAGAACTGAGTAGGGTTTGGTGTTTCTCTGAAGCTCTCTCTTTAAAGAACTGCTCTTAAGAAGCACCTTCTTTAAATAGACCCAGGCCACATCCTGATCTAATTTTCTCTTCTTCTTATGTGTAATTTCCACTGAAACTCATGGACTTCTATGCTTACAAAATATCAAAAATAGATCTGAACCCTCTAAGAAGCCACAAGAAATATTCTGAATTTATAAAACTGAGACTGAAATTATCTATTCATTTGTTTCTCGAGGAAAAGGAAACATCTAAAACTTTATTGATATTCTAGAAGAAATTAGCACAAAAGACAAAAATAAAGCAATCACTTTTAAGTAATTCTTCCATTGAATTATTTTCATTCCTGAACCCTCCATTATCTGTCAACTCAGACGATTTTTGGAAGCATTTCTTTATGCAAATAACATCGAGCAGAAACCCCAATGCCTGTATTACTAAGCAAATGATTAAAGACCAATCTAAAACCAAGCTCTTCCCAAGTTTGTCTTTCGTGTAACTTTAGGTTTGAAGCCTTAGGAGGGAGGCTGGAGCCCGGGTGCCTGGAGGAATTCATGTGATGAGCACTGTGGTGCTTCCGTCACTCTCACAAACTTGCCAGCGAACTGTCAGGTCAGTTCAGGGCTTGCATCAGCCTTCTTGCCTCAAAATAAAATATGGATCTTGATAACCTGGCCAGTTCCTCCCATCAGGGCAAATACAACCTTTAAACCCACATATTAACTGTGTGGCAACATGCTTTACAATTTTCTTTTAAGCATTGTAATTAAAAAAAGATTCAGCACTTGTTTAATCTGACATAACACGCTCAGCAAAGTACAACAGTTTAGGCACATCTGTATATTTGCATACTAAAAAAGTCTAAAAATACTTTTATAAAAGACAAAAAGTAGCTTTGAATGCATGACCCAGTCCTAGCTTCAATTATACGTTTCAGCACAGGGTATTATGGTCTTGTTTTTAGCTACATGTGTGTGACTACCTAATTACAAAGCAATGCTTTGAAACAAATGGCCTGATTCTGGCATTCACAAAGGGCCATGTGAGGATTACCACTGTTAAACGGAATGGAACTGAGCTGGTGCAAAAGCTGCTTGGAATAAGAATGTTGCTCAAACTTTATTTTGTCTGCTTCTCAGTGTCTGGAAGAAAAATATGGTAAAATCCAGGTTGGCAATCTCAAATTGGCTTTTGAGATAGATGCCATTAAATTAACGGTGAAAATATAATTCTTGACTGCAAGGAGCAGACGATGATAGCGTAGTTAGGCCTCTCAGTCTGTTACATGGGATCTCTAACAAATGGTTGCTTCAGTATAAACAAGATGATATCATATATTTGTGCAATCAGATGTGTGCAGAACTGATTAAGTTCACAAGATGTGTGTTAAATGATTTAATAGTTTAAAAGATGCAAAACAATTGTATTACTCTGTCAGTGCCTAGTAACCCAGCCATCTGAAAGCCAGGTTTTCATCTCACAACCTCTGATCTAAGGAATAGTTGTGCCAAATGCGATGTATTCTTGAGATGGACATCTAATTATCTAACCCAAGAGAGGACCTCAGCATAGCTATAAATGCAAATCACCCTCTTTCCTGAGAACCTGGCAAAATAAAGCACATAGCAAATATTTAAATAAAGAGTTTGGGGTTTTTTTTCCCCCATGTGTTTCATCTTTCCACTTTCATCTGTAAGGTATCCAATTTTGACTGCAGCATATCTGGAGTTCCTTTATTATTTATGAATATCAGTGAGTTGAGAGTATCTCTCGGGAGGGAGGGAGGGAGGGAGAGAATCGATAGCCCAACATTTGAAGTACAGCTTTCACATTGGAGATTGCAGGGCATGACTCACAGCAGGTGAAGCACATGGCTAATGTCTGGCATTCCAGAGCATTTTTTATTACCTGAGCTCTCATGAGAGTGTGGGAGGGGGCATTATGCACCAGGGCCACCTACAACACGCACCCAGCCTTCAGACCATGATTTTTCCTTTATGGGGACCAAAACCTGGATGCCTCATGTGATCCCAGGGCTGTTCCAGTTCTGCCATGAGAGGTTTATGGCAAGGAGAAACCTGAAAACTCTCCCAGGGATATCTGGATCGTTTCAGTTTACCTGCCTGTCATTTCTGAAGTATCACTGGGCTTATTCTTTTGATTGTCATCCTAAACTGGCAGTCTTAAAGATCTATTTAAACGTGTTACTTGGAGATTTCAAGATAAAAAGCATGGGCCTACTGTAAGGCCTGCTAAAGTCATGAATCCATGATAATATATAACATTATATAATTATACAGTATATAATATATAATTCCATTAATGTCAACAGACTTCAGATCAGGACTTAAAAATACTATTCCTACTTATTTTTTCTTTTTACTAAAGGGCTTTTTCAAGAAAAACACTTTGGCTTGTGCTTAATTTTAAGTACATATAAGCCTTCAAACTCTTGCAGCTTCAACTCCTTGTGCTTGGTGCAGCATTCCCTCCTTTCTGTCCCATGATTTGGTGAACTCCTGGGCTGTGCTTGAAGGAGAAGGTTTGAAGTAGCTCCCTGTGTACAAGCACACGTTTGTGCACACGCTAATAGACTTACAGATCAAGCACCACTTTTTGAGCTTCTCATGGATTTTCTCAGCACCAGGATTATGAAAGTGTTGGCTCTTGAGGTTATTGGCAGAAAAGGGAGATAAAGTTCACAAATCACTTTAAGAGATTTAAATATAAATGTCCATAGAGGAGTATATTATTTATCATTGAAAAGAAGTAAAAACAGGTTTCATTTTGAATAAGAAGTAAAGTTATAACGGGTATTCTTTGCAGTAGAGCTTATTCTTAATAACGGAAAAGAAAATTGCATTCTGATGATTTAGTTTTTTTTTTTTTCCCCGATGACTGTGATCAATGAAGCTGCTTTTTGAATAAGATATGCTTAATAACAGCTTCTTGTCAAGAATGAACTGATGTTAATGGCATTGGTGTCATTGTTTTTCTAGAGGATCAAAACTTTCTGACAGATGAGAAATGTTTACAAGGTTTCAGTAGGAACTCAGGTATGGAATTTTTCAAAGTCTAGACAGATTTTAATGCTGAATATATAATGAAACAATAGTTGTGGTTACAGGCTCTTCTTTAATGGCAGTTCAACTCTAAAAATGAACATTTAGATTTATTTAGTTAATCCAGTGTTTTAATAGAGTATATATTAGAGAAGACAAGTGAATATGAAGTTTCCACACTGAAAGTGGTAAATGGTATTGTTACATTGCCAGTATCTCTAATTAAAATAGCAGATAATTTAGTAGTCACTGGAAAATATGTATATTCTTATCTCTGCATGGCAAATCTCATGATACCTCTCCAACAGACAGGAAAATTAATGCAATTATTTGTAACGTATCCAGAGAAAATGAGAGGCAGAGCTCTCAACAGCTACCAGAAATATTTCCAGAATATATTTCTGTATATTCTAACAGGAATAACAATATCTTCCTAGTGTATATCCATAGTTAAAACATGTAAGCAAGATGTATAGAACCAATTTTCCAAAAAATGTCAGTCATAGTTCAGCAAAAAAGCTGTTTTCTCATTTAAATAGATGTGCTCATGTAATACCAGAGGGCATTCTTTACACCGAGTGCCCACGAAATTGTCAAATGTTTTGAGTAACTTCTTTGAACATAAATCCTCTGTCACTGCTCTAACTGGCTACTGTTGTACCTCAAGCTAATATCACTCTTGCCCACAAATGGACTGAATGAAAAATACATTAAAGGACATTATAAAGTCCAACTTTTAATTTAGATTCTTTGGATGACTCATGATAATTTGAAGTCTTTAAATCAAAAGTAGATAGCGTTCTAAAAGACATTATAGCTTGACAATTATGAGCACAAAGTAAGAACTCCTGGGTGATGTTCTTTGGCCTGTGGGAGGCATGAAGTTGGAGTAGATGATGGTAATTGCTCCTTTAGCTGCCACATCTATGAATCTAAAGTACCTTTTCCACAATCCTGAGGGGAAGGAAGAATGGATGGTCATCAAGGAACAGTGGTTTCTGTTAATGCAGCCTTCTAGCTACCATTTCTGACAGCAGCTCTCTGTACAGAGATCACCATTCTGCTCCTTTCCATCAAGGAAGGAAGTGATTAAAACTTTTAGAAACACTTGTATAAGGTGATATTCAAGATATTGACTTTAGCTAAATGATAGTTAGGGTAGGTTACACCCCAATATCACTCAATCTTTTCATTTTACAACTCATCCTAAAAGTCATTTTGCTAAAGGAAGAAGGCTTTTTATTGCTGATGATTTATTCAAAGGAGCTCATTCTCAGTCCCTTGGGGCTATCTTCAAGCATATTTCCTTAACCAATATCATGTTTCATGTTTTTCATCCAATTTCAAATCTTTCTCTCTCTTTACATCTCTTATCAGGAAAGGATCAAATTTTCTCACCTTGAAACAAGCTTGTTCTACCCTTTGGAGCACTCACGGGAGATAGAGACGCATCATTTAGATATTCTTACAGGTAATCAGGAAGGTAATTGCCAGATCAGCTTCCACTGCAGATTTCTCTTCAAATGCAATCTTAATTCAAAAAAGAAGGGACTCTCTGACCTCTTCAAAATTAATAATGTCCAAAATCCACTTAGAAACTCCTCAGTCTTCATGTAGGGTTTTCTCAGATTTCAGCCTTTCTAGAAAAACAGGTAATATTCAATTTCCTTCCTCCCACTCATTCTTAAATCTTTGGAGATGAATGTGAAAGCATCTTGAAGTAATTGCATTCCAGTCCTATTTGAATTCCTGCCTCTGGTTTCTACACTGCAGTGCCCTTCTTAACCTACACTTCTTGAATTTCTCACTTTACTATGGATCAAGTATCCCAAAAAAATGTGCCATTAAAGAGCATAATTATTTCAGGTGACGGAGATGTGGCTGTTGCGGCCACATGAAGTTCTAGACAGTATCCCTGCTGTAGAGCTTCACTGCCAGGGAATTCATCTTTCATGAAACATGAATACAGTGATGGGGTATATAGCCACATTTCTAACTCTTACTTGTGAGAATAATTTTTATTTAAGGATATTTAACTTTTTATTATAAGTGTATCCATTCTGGCTTAATTCCCTCCTTTCCTCTTCTGTGTCCCTTACTCAAAACATTCTGTAGGAAATTTTGTATAATCTCCTGTTTGTTTCTGCTCCATTGAAAACGGTCTTCCTCCCAGCATCCTTTATCCCAACAATAAGTCCTTTAGGCAATATCCCTTTAGGCAGTAACCCCTGTTCATTTTCCTGGTGTTCTGGAAAGAATTTCGTTATTTGAGCCACCTTGGTGGCTTTCACCGTGGGATAACCATTCTGCTCAGGGCATGGTTGTGTGGCCCATGCAGGTGTTCTTCACTCCCCACTGATCATCTCCCTTGGCCTTCTCCATCTGTGGTCCGTTCCAGCACCTGTACCTTGCCTTTGTGTTTAATAGGATTAAAGCCTGCAGCTGGATAACCCAACATCAAGCAAATTTAATTTAGTATTCCAGGCAAAGCCAGAGGGGGGGAGGATGGAGATGTGGGATGTGGCATTAGCAATGATAATGAAGGAGGAAGGGAGTAAGCAGTGGGAGAGGTTCATTGTGTAGGTTGGGAAGTAGTATTGATGTTTTTTCTCATCCTGTAACAACAGGAACTGAGGCAAATGCCAAGAGGCACCTAATGCCCTGTTCTGGCAGCCCAGGCAGAAAGACAAGAGGTTCACAGCTTGATTCCTTGCTTTTGGCAGCTCAAAAATGATAAATGGAACAGAAGTGCTCTGGAAAACAGCAAAGGCATAATTAGGCCTCATTTACCCATGGCAGACAGGGGAGGTATGTACTTGTAGGCTTACAGTACTTTCCACACTGCATTTCTTTATTAACCCTTTGTTCCTACTAGAAAGTTGAAGTTGCTTTTATTCTGCTTGGGTACCGCAGTGAGGAGACAGTTTTATTTTGTAAGTGACTCAAGTGGGTTTGAAAAACTGCTCAGTCAATAGTTTGGAAAACATGCTGGCAGGTTTTGAATTGTTTACTGTTTTTCTCTTTTGGTGATGCACAAATATCCTGAACTCTTTGAGGGAAGTATGATGAACCCAACAGCTGTGGAGGCAAAATACTGGAGATTCAGTCCTTGCCTTGCTCCTTCAGCTGGGGAGATAAGAAAAATCTCTTTTGCCAGGAGATAAGTGAAGGGGTGCAAATGGATGACTGCTCAGCTGACAAATGAAAATTCAGTGGAGGATCTGCTCTGTCAGAAGCTGAGGAAATGGCTGTGGCAGTTTGTCCTCTCAGTGATTCGTGGCTGCCCTCCATCGCATCCTGGCCAGCGAAGCAGCACCAGCACTCCTTGCTGGGAAGGCAATGCAAACCTGGCCTTCGGCTGTCGAGGAAAGCTGCTTAAAAGAGCCCTGCTGGTTGTACACTGGCGCAGCTGAGGAGCATCAGTCTGAGCCTGCCCCTGACTCGCTGAATGGAACAACGTGCTGGGGAGAAGGCTGGAGCTTTTCAGCTCATCTGACCCACCACAGGCCAGAGGAAGACAAACATTCTTCCTTCAGACTTGTCTCACCTGCAGATGACAACTTCTTTGAACTTTTTTCTTCTGGAAGACTAGTAGGATTTAGACTCTGTGTTATGTGATATGACTCGTGGTATTTATTATGCCTAAAAATTGTGATTTATTTATTCAAAAATATAATTTATCAATTTGCAAAATTAGAAACAAATCTACCTAACTACATAAGGAAAAAAAAAGTGATTTAGAACTTTTTATTTGTAATCTAAGTATAGATTTGGGAATTACTTTTTTTTTTCTTAGTCACTTCATTATCCTAGATCTCTTGGAAGAAAAAAAAAACCAGCATAGCTGCACCTTTTTTCTGACCTCCCTGTAGTAAAATGGCAGTCTCCCAACAACTGTCAATTTGAGAAACAAAAGTGAACAAGTAGTTCTTTAGGTGCCAGGCAGCTGATTTCAGGATGCTAAGTAAGCTTGGAGAGACACTGGAGTGCCGTGCTGCCTGTGACAGCCTCATTTGGAAATGGAGGCAGGCAGCAGCACTAGAGACAGCAAAAAGCCTCTCTGAGATTCACACCTACTATTTAGGGGGCTCTATTTCCTGCAACATTCTCTCTAAGAATTGTATTAAGCACTAAACTTGTAAGGCCCATCTATGGCAGAGAAATCAGCATCTCTCCAAGAACACTATAGGATGGGAAGCTGGCTTGTTATCCTACTTCTGAGCTTTTTTGGGGATTTTGGTCTCAATATCACCCAGTTTCAGACTAGTGTGATTTTTCTCAATATCACTCAAGCTGTACTCCAGGTGTTGGGGTTTGGGGAGCCAACAGACACAGGCATTACCTCTGTACAGTCATGGTATTCATGTTTCTTGGTTGACACCTTGCTGGTTTGTGCTTAGCTTGAATCTGCAGTAACTGACTCAGTCTCCTGGTGAGCCAAATAAGGCACTGAACTTCAGGTGCCTTGAATGTTTGGCTGCAGGAGGTTCCCACTGTGCTGCACAGGGAAACCACATTCACATATCAGCAGCCAAAACATGCAGCTGGAGTCCCTGGCCAGCCTCGGAGCCAGAGCTGATCAGTGCCAGAGCCAAAGGATTCCAACCCCACTGGAGGAATGCACATGAGGATCTGTGGGTCCACATGCACAGCCCCTCCTCACAAAAATTGTGCTGGAAAGCTTTTCTTGACAGGACATCAATAGTGACAAACTCATGAACATTGCAATAAAAATCCCAGGATCTCTTGTAAAATCTCTTCAGGGAATCAAATGCTGCTTTTATTTCTTTTTTTTCCTCCTTAGGATGTGTGCTCACTTTTCTCACTTATGCAAAAAGAGTAATGTCCATGGCACTGACACACACTTGCAGGAAATTACTATTGATTTTATCAAATCACTCAGCTGCATTTCAGTGCCCAAGCAACTATGGGGCCATTTATTGCTTCCTATTGTGTATTCTGCATCAATGAGCATTGTGTGCTCCAAATGGTGCATTGTGGAGGAAAATTACTCCGAGCCCTGAAAATATCATCAGTTTGTTAACTGGTAAAATGCATTCCTTGTTGGCAATTGGTTCGTTTCTCTCTTCACACCCCAATATCAGAATTTACTGAAAGGCCCCTCGGACAAGGAGGGAGGGGGGAAACAGTAATGAAAACAATAGATATGTTGCACTATAAAAAAGAAAATTGATATTTTAAAATACCATGGAATAACTTGGTTCATTCATTCATCTCTAGTACATGTCCCTGAACTTTCAGCATATTCTGCTTCACAGTTTATAGCCTGATCTAAAGTTATTCTTCAATTTTTCTCTTTGTGCATTAAAAGGAATGTTGTGTGTGTGGGCTCAACATAGTACTTGGGCTGCACTTATGCACTTAGAAGTGATTTAATTCCAGTAATCTGAAATGAGAGGCACTGTATGGGTTTTCTCTTGGCATTAATAGGATTAAATCAGAAGTGAGATATATACTGACAGAAAGGCAGGAATTAAGGATCGTAAAAATAACATTTGAAATGGTTCTTAAATTGATAGAAAGCTCCAAAAAAAAAGTGCATTGAAAAACATTCAAGCAGTGGGAACAAAGGAAAGGTACTGTTCATTAAACAAACTAAGGGTATGAACAGGTGAAATAGAAGTGGCAGTGGACAGTTTTATGACATCTGTTAATACAGAAATGCCCTAGAGATTAGAAAGAGGCCACAGCAGTTCTAATATGCAAGAAAGAGAAGCAGCAAACACAAGAGAAAGTCAGTGATCCATTAATTTAACGTCAGTTTTGGGATAAGCTCAGTAACTCCTCTTAGAGATCAAGCATAGGAATCACCAAGAAAAGCACAGAAGAGAAATAGTTCAGGTTTCCTTCTCTTTCTCCTCAGTATTTGAGTTTTTCAGCTAAAATCGTCAATAAAATCATTAAAAATTAGATTCTTTCCCAATCTCTTAGTGGCAGGGAAATTTGTATAGAGTTAAGGAGGGGAATCTATAGTTGAGACCAATACCTAGGTGAAAAATTTGTATTGTAAATAAAGAATCAAACGTATTTCACTGAGGAAAGGAAACTGAAGGCAAAAGAGAACCAGTACCTCTTAAATATTAAAGGACTTCATGCTACTGAATATTGAAGTTTTGTAAGGAGAACTGTTCTTTCATTTATAAGCATGAACTGAAAGCAGAGTAAACAGAGTAAACAGAGTCCAAAAGAGCAAATTAAGAATGGGTAAATAAGACAATGTTCATTTATGTACAGGAAAAACTGAATAAATTCTTCATTTAAAATGGCTGCAAGAGAGTTCTTGGGAAACACAGAATTTTTCTTGTACAGATGGGTAATAAGTAGGGTAACAATGCATGAGGTTCAGTAGAGAAAAATACAAGCAGTTCACCTTGGTGGGAAAGGATGTTGTTTGAACTAGGAAATTCAAGTCTCTAATGTTGGAAGATTGTTTTTCAAGGTATTTGGCATCTTCCAAGATCAGACAGTAAATGTTGCTGTACCCTGTGACTGCTTTACAGGTTTTGAGACACTCAGTCTGTGGCTCCTCTCTACCATTTCTAGACAGGCAGCTGAACAAACCTTATTCACCAGTGCAAAAAGGGGAAAAAAAAGATGGGATAAAAGTTTTAAACCAAGTTGTGACATTGTGCAGGTTTTTGCTCAGTTTTAAAAGAAGCTTTATTGTTTTGGCAACGTTATGGTAGAACAAGGTGTCAGTGATTTTGGTTTTGCATAATTTTTTACTCCATAGACCATAACTTAGACTTCAATTTGTATGTGGTCAGACAGAAGGAGAATGATTGCCATTTATAATTTTTCAGCAAGCTGTAATCCTTATTAAATGTTCATTTTCATAGAAATTCCACATTAAAAAATATTTAGTACTAAGCATCCCTTAGGAAAATAAAAGGATTTCCTTTTAAATTTTGATTCACCCCATGGAATTTTATTTTTCTGTTATAGGCTTTTATTATCTATTTCAAGAAAATGTCTGTTAAAATTAAGTTATTTAATTAATAATTGTATAAAACTCTGTTGCACAGGTAGTGCTTTTGTCTTCCTCCTGTTAGGTTAATAGTACACAACGTGAAAAATCTAAACTAAACCTTTACCGTGCTCTATAGTTTGGAAACATAAATACTTTTTGTCCTCACAAGAAAGATCCATCTAAATCAGTGGAGATTGAATGGGCTTGTAGAGCAGTAGCGTTATCCTTCATTCATACAGAGACTCTGCAGAGGGCTGTAGGATGAAAGAGACATAAAAGACATACAGACAGATGCAGATTAAATTTGGAGCGTGATTGATTGATCTTTTATGTTAGAACATTTTAATAATATCCTGTCCTTTAGTTCAGATGTAGAATCTGACAGCAGACAAGATGCAAATCCCTTGCAATGAAAGGAAAACGCTTCAGCTTTGTTGTTTGCTGTGAATTATTGCATCCCATTTGTTGCACCTTACCTCTTCCTAGTTCAGTAAATTCATAGTCCAGCTGCTAAATATATATAGTTAAAGCTTACTTGGGCTCAAAAGTAGTTCTGGATAATTTTGGAAGTGGCATTGTTTCATCTCTTAGTTGCTGTAGGCCTGTTCCAACAGCAAAGGAGAAAAAACACTGAAGGGGATTGAAGGGTGGCTACCTGAGAGCTCCCTCAGTACCTACAGCTCTCCCAGCCAGGTCAACTTTCTGTCACTGTAGAAAGATAAATTACTATATTAATAGAGCAAATATCAGTTTGAAAACTCCCTTTGCTGCATTTCAGGGCCATGCAGAATAACAGACATGGAACAGCTCCCTCTCCAGTACCTGCATTCCTCCTGGACCTCATCAGTAAGGGAGGAGCCCTTCTTGTGCTGTCTTTACGGGAAAAGATTTTCTTCAGGCCTGGAAAGAACAAAGACATACTAGGAAGAACCTGTGTCTCTACTTCTCTAATCATGTAAAATGCCTTCCCAACTATTTGCTGATTTTTTGGATCCTTAATTTTTCCAGATTAATTTTAATAAATGCATACAGCACGCTGCATTTCACTCCACTGCTTTTTTGGAGAAACTTTAGGCTCCACTACTGAATAATATGCAGCTCAGCACAAAATAATAAAAAAAAGTATTAACATACTGTTTCAATCTACATATTAAAATTAATTTTATTTCTTTTCATTCATTAATTCAGACCTGCTGCAATGTGTTAAAATGGATTCATATAAAAAACCCCAAACAACACAAAATAGGTCATTATTAAGAAAAGAAAAATTCATATTAACTAGCAGTGTGAAGTGGAACTAGTCTGAACAATTTCCCTTTGAGACGGTCTTCTGTTCAGGTGTTTTTCTTCCCATGAAAATGTAACTTTTTGAAGCACTCAAACCCTCCTGGTTGTAGTCCCATCACAAAGCAGCCAGTCACACGTAACTCCAGAACTGCAACAGGAGTTACGCCTTAAGTCCCCCTGTATCAGTTAATGTGCATATGCAGAAATCAAACAGCATGAAAGCAGCAACAGCTTTTCCCAGAGCTATTGATGTTTATTATTAATCTTTGCTCTGAAAAAGACAAAAAAAAATACATTAAAAAAGTATTTGCTGCACTCCTTCTAGTCAAAAATCCACCTTAAATTTGACAAAATAGGATTTACATGGCACTGCTGGATATGAGAACCCTTGAGAGAGTGTTACAGTATTATTTGGATCATGTGCATTTTGATCCTTTACATTTGGTTATTTTATGTGACACCCAGTTTGCCCAACATCACAAAGTTGTTGTCTGCTCCTACACACAGGATGCCAGTACTCAAGAGAGGTATCTCTTCCTGGCCTTGTCACCTCTGAGCTGAGTCACAGTGTAGATTATTCAAGTTTCCTGAGACTGAAATGAGAAATATACATTGGTTATTTGGTATCTTGTCATTTTGTATTATCATGTGAGTATCTCAGCATCCTGATCTGTAAAGATTTTCTTCGTTAGTTCTCCACTAAAGGCCTCAATTTTATACATTGAAACCTCTAAATTCTCATAAAAGTCTATGAAACTCAGAGCTGGACAGCAGGCCTTGATTCGGGCTCCATGACACATAAATGAAACATTAACGCATCAAAATTATCGCAGTTTGGATCAAAGCACTTTTTAATACTCAGGGGAAAAAGGTGAAAGTTTCTTCAACTTCCCAGAATATTAATACATTGGAATCCATTGTTGAGTGTTCTGAGGATTATCCTCCAATTTTGTCATGACAACACTGCTCTTCATGTCCACTATGAGAGCTGAATCCCAGCTGCAATGAAGGATTTTGTGTTAGTAAGAAAAGAGTTCTGGTTATTAGGGCTGGAATAACAGGTGGAATCTCCACCACTGGAGCAGCAGAGGCCTGACTTGGAGGACATTTCAAGGCCTATTTCAGAGTCACTTATGTAGATGTGTCTATTGCTGGTGTAAACTCTTGGGCACTAACAGGCCTTTGCCTGCTTAGTGCTTGCCCCAAACATTAATCTTTATAGTAACAATGTTCATTCCCTCCTGAGAGGCGTTGCTGACTAAGAAATTCGAACTTCATGCTGGCGAGTGATAGGTACCACTTGATCATTCCTTGCCACGGGATGTGAAGGGCCTGTCCTGACCCAGCCCTTCTCACAGTCACACTCATTCACGCCCTGAAGTCAAAAGTCACCTCCCTCCCTGTGCGGTGCGGACCCTGACGCGGCAGATTTACACCACTGATCTATTTCATGCCGCTGGAAGGTGACTTTGTCTGTTGATTATTCACATTAGATGGGTTATGACCTTTTAGCTGGCAGGCAAAATATCTTTTGCTGCTGGACTCAATAAGGGGCTTGGTCGAAGTGACAGAACCCACCCCCAAAAAAATCAGGATGAAAGGCAGGTATTCAAAGTTAGGTGCCCAGATGAACAGTGGAGACCACTTATGTGTTTAAGGAGCCTAAATAAGGTGCTTAGAACCCCAAAATGCTAAGGTTTCTCAGATTTCATTGGAGCATCTGAAAATTATAGGTTGCCAGAATTTGTTGTAAGAAAAACCCTTTGTTTAGAACCCTCTATGTATGTTTATATTAGATTCCTTTATATATGAAGTGCATAAAACTAATTTTAACAACCTGACTGAGTATTTCAATCAAAATATACTTACAAATCATTCCACTTGTACACTTTCTGCTAAAGGGCTTTATTTTTGATAACCAGACAAGAAGTCAAGAACTTTCATTTTGTGCAGTCTTCCCCATTCAGAAGTGATCCAATTAAGAACTTTTGTCTTTTTGACGAGAATAGAATTTAATAAACTTTTTTCATATATCCATCATTACTGTATAAATGAATTCCATTGAATTTGTGTTGTGTTGTTAACAAAGAAAAATTCTCCAAGCCTTTCTTTTTGCTTATAATTATTTCATTAAAAGGACATTTGTGTGTTCAACATCAAACTAGTATTTCTCTCCTTCTCATTTTCCATTTTCTTCCATTCCATATTAAAAAAAAATCAGAAAAATACAGCTTGTGAAAAGAAAGGTCAAAACGTGAATTTACTTCTGTTTGAAAGCTGTGGTGTTGATTTTATTATGTGTGTGATTCTAGATGGCTCTGTTCTTTACCTGCACAAGATTATGTTGTTGGTTTGAGCTTGTTAGGTAACTGTGTCTAGTTAAAAGAAAAAAAGCTTCTTCCTTGAAAATGTCAGTGTTAACAAAATGTTTTACAATGATTCAACCTAAATGGAAATGATTCATCACATCAAAATAGCACAGGACACTTTCTAAGTGATTCAAAACAAATGTATGCTGCATTTTCTTAGCTTATGCATTGTGACGGTTGTAACCTGGGAGGCCACCGGGATTTTGGACAGAAAAGAGGGATTGTTTTGAATGTGTAAGAAAAGATGCAGTCTCACTAAAAATCCTGGCTTTTGGAACACAATGGGATGTCGTGCTCCCTATCTGGAAATGGATCAAAGTCTACAAAGGGTATTTTTTTCCACAGACCCCTCTAAAGTCAAATTTTCTCTAATTGTAGAGTGAAATCACCTTTTATAATGTAAGCAGTAGGGGAAAGTTCAAAACTTATTAAGCTAATTTCTATCCCACTTAAAACAGAAAAGCTTATTAAAATGAGAGAACATGGGCATGCAGATGGGCTGGCTCACCTTTGTGAAACTCACTTCAGAACAGGAAATGTTTCTCAGCTGCCATCTCTCAGCTCCCATTTCCCCCTGGTGTGGATTCTGGGTGCAGTACCCCTTTCCTTACTGCCTCCAGCACCCCTCCCACGGAGGCCACTCACTCTGGGGCACATCACTTCCTACGTAGACAAGATGTAGAGATAATAGATTAATTACATATTTTTACAAATGCCTTTGATGAAATATGCAGTTTCTTCCTCATACCAAAGAAATACTAAGAGGAAAGGGGATGCAGTTTGGAACTGAATTCCAAGGCCTGTTATTCCTCAATCTCTGAAAAACAAAATGTAGTCCACAATAGGCAGACAATGTATTAGCAGGAGATTGCTGTTTTGACTGTAGACTTTAGACATGGAAAACAGTGATTATTTGTTACTGTCATTCTTAAGGATAAAAAATTGTACTCAGTAATTTTGAAACCTAGCTGAAAACTCAGAGTGTGGCTCAGGGTTGTATAAACATTGTGAAAATAACAGAATGGAATTCGGAAGGGCAGAGACTTATCATTAAAGACAGCCCACAAGGTCTCAGGAAAGGCAAGTCACACTTAAGTAGCCTTTGGAGACAACCTGAGGAGAAGATGACCATTTATATTGTATTTTTATACCTAGATTAAGAACAAGCAAAGCCACAAGGCTCTACACCAACCACACTCCTTGGATTAGGCCCTGGATAATGAGAGTGATATGAAGCGTTGCCAAAACTTCAAACTGTATGAGGGGTAAAATAAACGGATTAGGAGGTAAACACACACATTTGGCTGCCTACCTTTCTTGGAGCTGTGAGGCAGAAAGTAAGCAGGGCTATTGAGTAAGATAAATGATGGTGTGATGTTTGACATGGCAGCACATGCCTGGCTAGAAAGAAGTGTTCAGAGTTTGAGTGCAGCATGAGACAGATTTTGTGTCCCACAAACATCCCACCCCAGCGCATTAAACAAGAGTATCATTAGCAGTATTTGTGTACATTAAAACCAGAATGCCCGCTGATATCTCATGGCATCATTTGCCACTGCTCTCTGAACTCGTGGGGTTGTACAGCTTAGCATTTACTGGGCTGGGTTTTACTCAGAACACTTGGAGTGACCATCTCTTGGTAATGTGGTCTGTGACTTACAAATAGATGCAAACCTTTTTGTTCTACATGTTCTACATCTGTGTGACAGGCCTAGGTAATATCCCAGGGTGATTCCAACGTATTTAAGGAGAGAAGGTACTTGGATTTCCTTGGTTTTGATTTTCAGGATGATAGTGACTTGATTTTTTTCACATCGCTTGGTGTTGAGCTGTACCTTCAGATATTTAAAATATTTGTGCAAGTGGCCACAAACTCTTACTTGAGCACCCACAGAAAATGTTTTTGTGGTGTTAAGGCCAGTCCAGAGTGGCTGGCAAGTGCATAAACAATGAGACTGCAGACAGGATGTTAGAGGGGGAGGAGAGTTGGTCACTACAAAAGCTCTGTTCCAGCAGTTCCCTGGGGCTGTTCCATGCGTTGATCTCCAGTGTCTCCCACTCTCCACACTGAGCAGAAGCCTGTGAGCTCAAGCTGGGCTGCTTCAGCCTGCTCTGTGCAAAGGACCTGAGCACATTCCCAGCCAGCATTCCCCTCTCCGCCAAACACAAACCTGCTCTTTGTCACATAGCCCCCCTGTGGCCCATCCAACATGTGCTGCAAGGGTAATGTTCTGTAGGAGAGGAGGAGAGTAAAAACAGGGGGAAGCAAATGTCAACCAGCAAATAGAAGTGGAAACACCTGTTTGGCACTGAGGAACAGCTGTACACGTGCAGCTGCTGCTCTCTCTCCGTAAGCACCACATGCTTGTTGCTTTACTTAAGGCTGACCAGGTTCTTGTTGGGCCTGCAGGATTTAGTTGATGCTATTTAGAAAAGAAGGCTTCTTTACCCTCTGGATTTACTCAGCTTTAATCAGAACTCCTATGGTAAATAGCAGACCTGTAAAAGTTGTATCTATTTTTTAATTTTATTTCTAGAGAAGAGTTTTGAAAGGAAAGTTTTCTTACTACTGATCCTTAAAATAAACTGCAGATGACTTTTAGAGAATTTTTTAGAGACTTTTTTCTTCCTTCTACCTCCAATTACCTTTTAAAAGACCCTACAAGCAATCTCATTTATGGAGGATTTACTTAAAGTGATTGTGCTTGTTGGAATCTAAATACGATCTTCATTTTTTGAATTTTTCTCTTTTTTTTTAATAGGAAATCTTTCTCTTCGAAAATGCAGTTCCATTGCAACCTAAATGCATTCTAGGGTATTTCCATAATCACTTTGATTAAAATAGTTTACTTGAAATTAAGCATACTTCTTCCTACATGCAGGAAAGGTCCCGTTCCTCAATCATATGTAGGCAATTAATTCCTGCTGGAGAGCATCCAGCTCAGAGTATAATTATAAGCAATAGCTAAGAACCATCAAACTCTACTGCATTGAACCATGAAGGAGCAAAAGTATGAGAAGAGAACACAGGTTTTGTAGAGATATGAAAGCCGAAAATAATTGGCCTGCAAGCTGAGTGCAGATGCCTGACCATGTCATAAACTGAGCAGAGTAGCCCAGTCAGAAAGGAATTAACTGCTGAACTCCAGGCACCAATGCTGATTGTAATAACCAATTCAGAATCAGCCTGACTGCCCCTGCATTTCTTTTTGTTTCTTTCTTTCTTGTAAACTTACTGTATGCCAGCAGTAAGTAATTAGCTTAAAGTTAAGTAAAGTTGGTAAAATTCAGACAGTTGAAATCTATAGGAATGAATTAATTTTGCCATAACATGTGCAAAGTTAATTAGAAGTTGGGAACATATGGAATAAAAACATTAGGGCACTCAGTTCATATGAAATTAGGCAATGATAAAATCTTCTCCAGAAAAGGTAAAAAATTAAATGCAGGAAGCATTAAAAAAAAAAAAATAAAAAAGAAAGCCAATCCTGTATTACAATGATAAAGAACAGAGTGATCTTTTGAAAAATATATAAATATCTTTTTGGCAGTGACTTCTTCCCTTTTTTGTCTGCCAAGTCTTATGACAGTGTACATAAAACCAACTGTAAAAAAAAATCTTATAATTAGAGTACTCATCATCTTGCATTAAAAATTGGTACAAAAAAGAAATGTCTTTAGTGGATAGCACTTAACCCCAGCTAAGAGTAGGCTCAATCCTACATGTTTTACTCATAGCTTTGGTGCTGGTGACGTCAGTGACTTTTGTACAAGGCCAGCAGGGTTTGCCCTGAGTCGTGTTTGCTCAGAGGGAATAGACATGAAAAAACTACCTTTAAGGATTATTATAATATAATCCAAGTAAAATCTCTGAACTTCCTGTTGAAGAAAGACATTGCCTTTCCTGTGAAGGAATCATGTTCAAAGACCGTTTTATATCTGTATGCTTTGGGGATGCTGAAGTGCAGCCTCCTGTCCTCACTTTACACAGTGTGTGTAAGCAGTCCTGTATCAGCATTCCTCGGGCTGGCACACCCCCAGGGAAGGGCAGTGCTCTGCACAGCACCCTCCGCTCAGGGGGAAATGCTCTCTGCATCGTGCTGCAGTGATTTGTCACAAGAAAATATCCCTCTCTGAAATCCTACAGCTACTAACTGGGGGCAGGGTGTGCTTTTCTGATTGAGGGCACTGCAAAGAAAAACCTAAACTGTCCCATGGTCCCTAACGGGAAATAACCAAAGAAAGAGAGGAAAGGAAAAAAAACCCCATGGTCTTGCTGTGTCTTACTGACATAACCTTGGAATAGCTCTGTTGAAAGACCCCTTTTGCTGGCCACATCAAATCCCTGGCAAAAAGAAAAACATCTGCTTGTATAAACCCATACCTGTGCCTGTTAAACATGTTTGAATGGGCACCTCAGGAGGGCTGCTGCAGTTTGTGATCTGCAGTTTGCTCTGCTTCACCGCACACCTGCAGCTGCTGCTGCTCCCCGGTGCGAGTCGCTCCCGCGGGCGGCTCCCGGGACGGTGCTCAGCCGCCTTCCAGCTGGCTGTGTGCCACCCAGCCCCTGTGCAATGCTGCCTGCCCTGAAACGCTTTGCAGACGGATTTCAGACCCTCCTGCCTTTTTTTTACTTTGCTATAAAATCAACAGAAGGAGCTGCTCCAAGCCTTGAATCTTTGAGCATCAGCATCAAACTTTGCATCAGTTTGTGTTTTGAGAACACGTCTTTATTCACTTCTGTTCTTGATTGTCTCTAATTTATTCAGGCTTAACTTAAAAATACTTTGCCTTTTTAGTGCCATTTATTTACCATTTTTTCACCATTTAAATAAAAGCTGGAGAAACAACCATGACAATTAACAGCCCGTATTGTTTCTCTAAGACAATCCTTGTAATTAGTATGTTAATTTCCCACAAATATGACCAAAGCTATATTAGCAACCAGTATTACCATATGTTTCTGGAAAGAAAATAATCATCAAATTGTTTAAGAGTCTCCTGGGAAAGGAGAATAGAAGATCTGATTTAAGACAATATCATGTCTTGAGAAAATTACACTATGTCCCTGTCATATTTTTATCTATTATGGTGCTGTCTGCTGATGCATTTCCATTTGTAGAGTGTTATAATTTATCATGGAAGTAGAGTGTATTGAATCGAGGCTAGTTAAGTGCCAAGAAACAGAACATCAGAATTTGCTGAATTTGGGACAGAAAGTTGACCCCTAGATAAAGGTGGACTCAGTCCTGTCAGAACTACTTGTATGTTATTATCAACCCTCAACACAAGTTGTGCAGCTTTTCTCTCTTTTTGGCAAGCAAATTGGGACAGTAATTATTTGATAAGGTTTTTTAAAAGCATCACTGCAATATAGTCTTTCTCTACTTTTCCACATTGCAATGCAGCCCAAATTTGCTTGTCATTGCTGCATGTTAAAAAATCCAGGATCTGTCCAAAGGAAATATCATTGGAGTTGGCACAGACATCCTTCTGGGCTTCTGTAGCCTGGATAATCTTAGATATTTTCTGCTGATTCAGGTTCTCCTGATGATAATTTCATCTTTTCTCACCGTGGAAACACACACATTTGTCATCTAAAGTATGGGGTGTAAAGACAAGCAATGCAGTGATGCCATATGCTGAGGAATCAATGCGAAAGGAATTAGGAAAATTTTAGCCTGATTTAAAAAGAGGAGGCCCTTTCTAGGCACTTGGGCCCTTCAAAGTCCAGGTATTTCTCATCAAACGGGTGGGCTGCGAAAGGTTAGCCTGTTTGAAGTGTATTTGTTTTTCAGATTTCATAAGAATTCTCTGCTGTTTCAAGTTTTTTCAGTTTCTGTGCTTGACTGTTTAGAACAAGTTACTCCCTTAGTGGCATAAGGAAGCCTAGAGGAGCAAGTTAGGCAGAATCTAAATATATAGAATACCCTTTGGCTGTGTCAGCAACTCCAGCTCTTTGTTTTATAGGTAGAGAAGACTTTCTTGCAGGGAATAACCAAAGAAAAGGCTGAAAATCTATTTTGAAAGAACATATACTTTTGAGAAAAAGGTCCTAAAACCAGTCTGCAACCACGCTCCTTGCATGGCTACTAAAGCAGAATATTTTCTAGCCTTTTGTTCCTGTGAAACTCCAGTACATGTGCTGAAAATCTGAAAATTGCCTCTGGATTGGGGTGGGGAGTATTCTTTCCTATGATTTGATTTTTTGTAATAAGAATTTAAAAGGAAAATAGAATGTACTGCAGGCCCCCAAGAGTCAAAAATCAAAAAATGCCGCATCAAAGCTGCATGAAAATTTATATAAAAATATCCCTTCACTATAGTGGGATAGAAAAGCTTTATTACTTCTGGTTTATTTTGTGGGATTTTGCACTTTGAATCTTAGTGTTCCCCAGAGTTCTGCAAGATCAGGTTTTTCTATTTTCCTAATGAAGCAGTTTGACATTTCACCTGAAGCCCATGGTGTTTAGTATTTGAATGCCTTAATTATTAACACTAAAATGTTAAAAATCTAGTAAATATAGTTGTCTCCCAAGCAATGGTTGTATTTTAGAAATAATATACTGATCTCTTTTTTCCTGAAAATTGTATTTATCTAACTCAGATATACATCTTTCTATACATCCAAAAGTTTTATCCATAGACAATGGGAAACAGATACAAAGTTATCAGTATTATTAGCAGTCTCCTGATTAAGGAAAAGCAGAATTTGACAATATTCTCTTGCACTGACATGGTCTAAATATTACAGCTAAAAATGAATTCAACACCCATGTTGATGAAGGCCTGTCGTGAGCCACAGCTATTTCTGGACAGTTCACTGTGGTAGCTCACAGCTGACTCATTTCAGAGACGAGATGCAGAGGGGTTTTTCACTTGTGTGACACAGTATTGTGCGTAATTATGTCCTTCTTTTTTTGTATTTGAGGAGTATTTGACACCTGTATTTTGAGCCAACGACATTTCCAAGAGATCCAGGTCTCTGACACCACACTAACTTCAAGTCACCATGGATCAGCTGAGGTGACTACAGGGAGTATGTGAGGAGTCATCCCACTAACTTTTGCCAAATCACATGTTCAGGGCATTGTCTTCTGGGTAAAAGAATTCTTAAAGTATTTTAACAATTCATTTTCAAACTCGAGTATTGGTGCTGATTTTAATTGCTGAAACAGCCAAGTTTCAGTTTCCCCCCTCCCCAAAAAAAGTTAATGTCATAAAATATCTATCTTTTACTCCACAATAAATATTAAAATTCTGTTCTTTAGAACCAGAGTCCACAAAGAAAGACAGTGAATCTCTTAATTACAAAGATATTATGGGATGCAATTCCATTGGATTAAGGCAGTGGTTGTACCATGGTTTGCTTAATTTTACTGATTTGGTGTCATAAAATGATAACACCTTTATTTTTTGAACTGAAGTGTGATTGTGCTGAAAATACTTTGTGACGTATAACTCAAGCCTAGATTCCCTCTCAGAGAACGTGTGGTGGGTATGAACACACCAACAATACAGTCCAAACTTACACCTTCGCTCCACAAACTGATTTTAGATACGAGCAAAGTGTGCAAAACTGGTGTGCTGCATTGTCCTCATCAGTTTTACTTCACTGTGGAAAACGAATTTATGATAATATACCAGAGAACCATTATGCATTTGACCTTATTAAGCTGGAGTAGAATCAAATTGTATACTATTGACCTTAACCTTGGCTCACTGTGTAGATGAATGAAAATAATTGCGCTACTGAAAATAATCAAATGGCTGCACACAGCTCTTCAGAATGAATGGACCTTGGCTCAGTGCTATTAGGAATGATTTAGCCTATAGAAATAGAGTTTTGTAATTAATGAAGAACAAGGACGGGGAAAAAAATAGTACTCAACCAGCTGCCTTTAAGTAAAAGTATTGCAGAAGCAAAGGATGCAATTGTATTAGCAGGTAGTTGTTATAACTATTGAGACTGGTTTTAGAGGCTGAAACAGAAGAAAGGCATGGCAGGGTGGAGACGGAAATTATGGCTAGAGACCTAGAATTAGGTGTATTTGTAACCCAAATTAGACAAGTAACTAAGGAATCCCTAACTATTATTCCAGTTAAGAAAATGGAGCTACTGAGACCTGCAGGTTATGTGACTTTGGTGGAAATTTGTCTCAGGCACTGTAAAAAATAAACCAAAAAAAGCTGGAAAGATGTCTTTCCTGAGGTCAGTGAAAATATTCCCATCCTCATTTTGGAAAAAAGCCATATTTGCAAATGGTACTGCTGGACAGTGGAACAGTTTGTGGGTGTGTGTTTGTGGGCACTTAGGTGGAAGAGCGTGATGTCCTTCTTGTTCCAGAACCACTAAAGCAGCAGCTCCAAGACCCAGAAACCCCATTGCAGGAACTGGCATTTAAGTGGCACAGTCTCCTGAGGCTGATTGAGGCTTGATTTTAAACCTCTTACTTAACAAAAATAATGTGTTGCATGGTTGTTGGGTATTTTCCTCCTCCAATTGATACTTTTTCTTCCAGAAGGGATAAAAAAGTCAAGTTCTGCTTTGTTCTATTAATTTAATTAGTATTGGATTGATGCAATTGAGAACAGAGTTTGGCCTGTGCTGCTTAAATTAAATGAGAGCTCCATCAGGCTGATTCTTTCATATTACAGTGCATCTTCATTACAACATCATTTAATTCCCTCAGAGATTTCAACCCTTTATTTCTTTCTCATGCAGACTATCACTCTGATACCACCAGTCAGGTAGGGCATTTTGCTCCTTTCTTCACAGAATTTGGCTACTTCAAAAAAGAAAAAAAAAAAGAATTGGGGTCGACCTTGATGAATACTTCACATTGTGCTTTTGATATTAACGCTGCAAGATTGCATTGACAAGGTTTCATGACTAACACAAGCATGCTGGGAACACTTTTCATGGCAAAGCTGTGCCGCTCCATGTTTACTGCCCAGCTGTTAGCAGGAAAGGGGGACACACTGGCTTTAGAGCCAATGCACAGTTGGCCTCCTTTGCTGAAGTGGTTTCATGCCAAACACATGAAGTTTTAATTATAAGCAGTCTAAATATTTACGCTGTTTGAATTTCCTCATTCTTGTACAGAAACAAGACAAAAGTCCTTTTGAAATTTGATGATAAGAAAGTATTTGACATCAACACCGTGCAGTTGTGGTGCCTAATTAATTAGTCTGAGTTAGTAATTACGTTGTTGGGTTTTCTATTATTGTATTCTCTGCTTAGTGATACCTTATGCCCAGAGGTGTAATAGCTCAAAAAGTCATGGAAGCAGCAATCCTCCCCTCCATATGCTCCTTCCATAGCTCTCTTCTTCAGTTCAAAGAGAGAGTTTGGTCCACTGTGGGAATTGGCACCACTGCACGTGGGTGCTTCTTGGAAAGAGATCCACAGCTCTGAGTGAGTCATTTCAGCATCCCTTTCAGTGCTTATGTTTAACCATCTTTAACCATTTACCACCTAAGATCCCTTTCTGCCCTTAAACCCTCGCATTAGAGCTTTTAAACGCTTAGCTAAGCTCCCAGCTTTTTAAACATCACAGCTGGCACCATGATGCTGTGGTTACCTTTGCAGAAAGCCTTTGTGCTTAGCAGAGACACCCACCAAGGGGCAGGACATGGGGTCATGCCCTGCTGAGCCTTGACGCTCTCCTGTTTGCCAAACCAGCTAAGACTCCTTGGCTAGAACTGGAGAAAAGAGAAGATGATATCCTAGAGCTGACCAGGAGACAAGATATGCATTCTACACCAACACATGCTTTGTGGTTTAGTGACCTTACAGCAATATGAAGCTTAGAAACATTTTCAACCCCTTTCTAGAGAATTAGCTAATCATTTGAGTGATGTGTAGTGTGTGCATGTATGTATACATACTTATGTACATATGCACATGTAAATTCTCTTATCCTAGTTTGCTTTCAATGGCTACTGAGCCACTTTTGAAGCCTCACTCTCTTAAGGGGTGAGGGCTTAAATCTGCCTGGATCAGACCCTGCAGGGAAACTAAATGGAAGAAAATCTTAGGTGCACAGATCCTCGTAAATTCAGCAAGACTCTTGAAAAGTGTTATTGAAGTCATGCACTCAGCTTCTTTTACGTATTTGAACTCTCATCTTTACAATTGCTCTGATTTTCAGAACAGATGCCATCAGCTGAAAAGTGATTCTTCACTTTTTCTCTCTTATGGCATGTTCTTAGTCTGAGAGAATGAATCAGTGCTTCCTGATGGAATGCAAAAATGGGATGAGTAACAGGGAATTGTTGGAAAGAATAGATTAGGTTAGAGATGGAATTTAAAATAAGAAATCAATCAATCAATCAATCAATCCTGAAACATTGATACATGTGTAAACTAACACCAACTTGTCTAATTCCGTACTGCAACTTCTGCAAGATGGAGAATCTGCCACTGTGCAATTAATGAAGTTCAATAACAATTCCATTTTCTGTCCTTCATTAAAGTAATATCAGAAAAAGTGTCTACACTGCAGACTCAAGTGTGCTGTGGCCATATCTGGGTTTTAAATGAGCTGTCTTGGATACTGGGAGTCCTTGCCAAGGTCAGGTTAAATTAATCTTCCTGATCTTCACTTTGTCATGACTATGCAGCTCTCATTACCCAGACTAGCTCACATAGTATTAACTTGGGCATCTTCTAAGTACACCGTTTTCTATATTGCAGAGATATATAGATATAATCAGTGTACTTTTTTCACTCAGCCAAGAAAAATTCAGTTGCTTATGGTACAGTCCAGTCAAAATGTTTCCTGTGCTTGCAAGTCCCATAAAACCTCTTACCCACCTTAGACCCAAGCTGCATGCAGTATTAAAAATACCTGCATTTTTATCAAGTGTCCTCAAATTCGCTGCCTGCTAAGTAAAGGTTTGCTCTGGGGTTTTTTCCTTCCGTTTTTTTTTTTTATTTTTTTATTTTTTTATTTTTTTTCCTGATCACTGTTTCAGGACTACCTGTCCCTCACAACTGAACGTCTCCTTCATTTACCTTGTACTGCAGGTCTTCTATAGATTGCAGGAGTTGATAATCTCCCTCCCATCCTGCCACATGACTTGCCATAGCTCTGAGCTTGGATGTCCTTGGATGTCCGGTGTCACAAATGGAATAGACAGACTGCTTGACAACCCACTTGATTAGTGTGGATGTGAGCATTTTAATTTGGAAAGAAGAAGAGTGTATAGAAGTTCACTTCTGCGTACTTTTCACTGACTGCTCAAAAGGTTAAAAAATGGAGCAGTGAACTGGTGAAATAAAAAGTGAATACTCAGTGAGTGTGAAACAATAGGATCAAGGAGAAGTGGGGGAAAATATCAGCAAAAAACAGTAAATATGGTTCACCGTTAACGTGTGTTAAAAAAATATGTTTTTACCCTCATAAGCAACATTGCCACCAAGGTACCCAATCAACAGCAGTGCCTGAANGTCCGGTGTCACAAATGGAATAGACAGACTGCTTGACAACCCACTTGATTAGTGTGGATGTGAGCATTTTAATTTGGAAAGAAGAAGAGTGTATAGAAGTTCACTTCTGCGTACTTTTCACTGACTGCTCGAAAGGTTAAAAAATGGAGCAGTGAACTGGTGAAATAAAAAGTGAATACTCAGTGAGTATGAAACAATAGGATCAAGGAGAAATGGGGGAAAATATCAGCAAAAACCAGTAAACATGGTTCACTGGTAATGTGTGTTAAAAAAATATGGGTTTATCCTCAAGAAACGTTGCCACCAAGGTACCCAACCAACTGTAGTGCCTGAG
>VZRQ01005219.1:520890-558328 GCA_013397975.1 Machaerirhynchus nigripectus | reverse complement strand
GTTGAGCATCTGACTGAAAAAAGCCCTGAACCTCTTGGATGCATAATCAGGATGTTCTTATTTCCTGACATAGGTCTTGATGCAACTTTCCTCCTTTTGTTAGTTGGTTTTCTTTAAAATGAGTTCCAGTCTTTTTATTTAGCTCCCAAACAATAATTTAAAGCTTTGTGGAGCTTGATAAACACGATTCTCTGTGGTTAGATGTCCATTCTTGATGACTTTGCCTGCAAGTTATGGTCTAGAGTTAGAGCCTTGCAGGTAGGAAGCCCAATTAGAGGGTTTCCTAAAGGGCTTGATGTGCTTGAGTGCCCCACAGTGTAAAAAGTCTGGGCATTCCTGTGGTGCTAAATCCTTCAGCCTGTTGTTTTGGGGAAGGAAGAACAACACATCAGGGAAATGATGCTGACCTTCTGCCTTGCAGGCAACCTCAGAGACAACAGACTCAGCAGGACAGTGGATCCTCGAGGTGAAGAAACCTGTCCCTTAACAAGACTTGAGTTAAGACATTAGGTGCCCCCTCACAGTTATTATCTATGCACAGATTTTTCAGCCTCTTTTTAAATTAAAACTCCATTTGATACATGTAGCTGTTTTAAGTCTTGCAGACTGCAATATTTTTGTCAAACTCGTGAATTTGTAACACAAAAATGTGTTTGATAATG
The DNA here is from genome assembly GCA_013397975.1 of Machaerirhynchus nigripectus. Taxonomy (NCBI): domain Eukaryota; kingdom Metazoa; phylum Chordata; class Aves; order Passeriformes; family Dicruridae; genus Machaerirhynchus; species Machaerirhynchus nigripectus. The sequence goes on along the minus strand of VZRQ01005219.1, from coordinate 557,666 downwards.
CCTTTCATTCAGTTTTCTTACATTTCATAATGCTGGCACAATAAAACACAGTAAAAGGTGATACATTGCCTGTTCCTGTACATTGATGTGAAAGCAGAATGCAATGAATATAAAAGACACTGTAAGCAAGATCATTGCAGAAAGGCCTGTGGCTCATAATTTCTTATAGTGGTTTTTTTTCTGTAAAGATTCATAGAAGTTTCACTTTTAATATCTAAATATCTCAAAGACTTCTCCCCCCACCCCCATTTTTCTCTTTCAAATTTGTGAGAGTTCTTCTGTTTGAACAATGCCTGATGATCTGTGCTTCTTCAGCCCTTCAGGCCATCAGCTGTGAGTGTAACGCCGTATACATTTCCAGTGGGATCACTGGGAGCAATTTTTCACACTTCAATCTGTGCTCCTGCTTTTTTATAGCAAAGATATAGTGCCAGTGAGCAGAAGTTTTATAAACGAACACCCAATATTAAATATTTTTAGATCACTGTGCATTTGGGTCGTGTTCTGCAAAGCTGGACTTGATTTGAAATGGTCACCTTGTGATAAAAACCTCCTTATCCTACTCATTATACTTCCACTTGCAATGCAGGGCTGCACAGAATATAACCTCAGGTTGTGCAGTTTTGGAGAGGGCTTATATGATACCTCCTGCTTTCCCATCTGCACTTACTCCTTTTTATGGAGGACAGTGCCACAGAAAGAACCTCTGTATGTTTTGGGTTGTGGTTGTCTAACAGTATTTCAGAGAAGTCTCGATTCTGACACTTATAAATGAAATCTAATATATATTTGATTCAAAATACTCCTTCTTTCTGCTCTCTTCATGCTCATGAAGATCTCCTTATGCAGAGTAGCATCTTACCCCTAGAAAAGCCATATTGATTTCAGGAGAAGAACCTGAGAGGGGAGATATTTACAGAACAGCTGCAGAGGATTTTGAAAGAGGTCTCCCCATTTAGACTTCATGCAGTACTGACATCTTTCAGATGTAGTAGAGAAATCATTCTGTAACAAAACACACTGATCAAACTCTCGGGAGAAGCACTGAGGTTATACAAGGTTGCATCCATTCCCCAAAATCTGGATGGAGGGTGTAGATTTCTATGTTCCTTGGAAGGAAATGCTTTATTTCTAGAAAATCATTTTATTAGTCTTCTGGTGGCTTAGAGGTGTTTTGGGTTTTTTTAAACGCCACCCCTCCCCCAAAAACTAGAAAAATGACACCCTGATTCTCTGTGGTCACAAAGGATCAATACTCACCAGGTGTTGCATCAGAATTTAGCATATTTTTTCAAACGCTGCATGGAAGTTGAATGTGCCAGCAGAATTGATTTAAGGCCACCTATCAACACATGAGCAGTTTATTTTACACTCATGTGTGAGATATAGCACAGTCTTATATCTGATACATCACAAAGAGTGTTGTTTTCTATAGCTTGTTTTCTAGTCACAAAGGAACACAGCTGTCAAACCACCTAAAATGAAACTCTCCCTGGCATTTTAATTTCTCAGCTTTGTAACCTGGCAATTAAGTGTTAACCTGCCTGGCTTAGCATTGTGTTACACCAGTCATACAAGGGTGAAACAGGTTGGATTTACTCATTTCTACAACCAATTACCAGACATCTCATTCACACACACATTCTATTCACAGCCATTACATGGTTCATTTCATAGAAGACTGCATTTGTGTTGCTGTATTTATACTTTATTTTGCCTATGGATAGGGAGAAATGTTGTTCTGCTGAGTACTTTCTCTTCCTGGCCTTAGAAGATTGCATACGCCTCCATAATTTATTTGAAACAAACAAACAAAGTCAACAAAACAAATAAACAAACAAAAGGCCCCAAACCCCCAAACCACAAAATAAAGTTACTGGTGCTTTCAGAATACCTTGAGGAGTTGTTATCTCCAGCAGCAGAAGCTGTGGTATCCAGTGTCTGCTATTAATATGCATATGCCAACACTAAAAGGGAAAAAATGCAAATGTTTGTCAAAACTGTGAATTATTTAAAGATACTATTCTGTCCTGCCATATGGAATATTGGATTTGGATCTTCTCACCACCACAAGAACATCTTAAAACATCTTCCCTGGTCATGGATATCGGCCTTCTCTAAAATGATGCTTGTGGCACAGCATCTTCCTTCTGCAAGACCTGGACTTTGTGTGGAACACTTAGATGTGAGGGAGAGACCTTCTGTAATGTTTTCTTGCATATTATTAATATTTGGCATAACTAAAAATCCTTCACCATTACCATGAGAGATGACACTCATGAAGACATCTGTATATTTATTATCTCCGCCCTCTGGTGGATCCAGATGACTTAAGGGCTGGGCCCAATTAGTCCAAATCAAAGCAGTACCAAGAACAAGGTGTGTGTGTTCCCAATGAAGTACCACAGCCAGGGCTGAAAAATGAGTTTAGAGTCTTCCTTATCACAGAAATTGAAGTGTGAAGACTTATACTTCATTTTAGAAGTAGTCATGGGTGCCTGGTGAGACACTAGGAAATGTCTAAGTGGCAAAATGAAGAATTATTGGTCATATTGCTGGCATTTGACTTTTGAAAATCTGAGGAGGAGTTTTAACGAAGCCTAAAGAATGAAGTCTTGATTATTTTGGGTTCACCACTCCGGAGCTCAGTCCTGCATTCCACTGCCAAGCTTCTGCTGAGGTCACTGAGATTTTCTTGTGCCTAGAGAATGCAAGACCAAGTTCCGAAGAAATGTTTGAACAGAATCCCTGTGAGACTGCTTTTGTAAAGTATTTTGTCTTCGTTTCAACCTAATGCCTGACTTCTCTTCCTTGATTCTCACTACTTATGGAAAATGAATCAGATTCATTTGCACTGTTGAGCACTTCCAAGAGATTTTATTACACATTTTTATGTGCAAGGGCCATTTTGAAGAATATATGTGCTCTCATGTTTAGTGCCCACTTTAGTTTCTCTTCCTGGCAGTTACAATTATTTACCATAGTTTTCCAGACTGTGCTTAGAAAAGAGGCAATAAAAACACAAGGTGAAATCCTGACTCCATTAAAATGGAAAAGAACTCTGCTACTGCTTTCAGCTAAGCCTCTGTCTCCACAGCTCACTTTTCTTTTATCCTTGCTAGAATTAGAAGTGCTTCATGTGCAGTCAACTCATTCAAAAGTCTAATTCTCTTCTGAGGTCCTTTTTATGAGATGTTACAGTTCCTTAAAAAAAAATCAGGTTTTAAAAGCAATGCAAAGTACACCCCAAAGTACAGCAGAAAAAGTCCTATTTGTGTTTAGCAGCTTTTGAAATACTTTAAATACTGCATTTTTCAAGGTAACACATAGGAATTCAATACTCACTCTAAAGGGAATTTGGCTCATGCAGCCTTGGTAAGACAATTTGTCTGCAAATTCTTTGTGGCTACTCCATTGTCAGGGAAGTTTTTGACTTTGCTGCACGTCATATTAAACTGCATTGTAGCTCAAAATCACTGACATATCACCACAGCTGTTCCCAAAGAGTGGACACAATCCCAGTGGATGTCAGTCCCAACAGAGATCACCAGCACAGCTGTGCACATGTGATTCCTGCAAAGCAGAAAGCAGGAAAGCATGTTTTACATGAGCAGAGAGAAGCCTGGCCCTCAAGAGAAATAGAGTCATTAACCCAGATTACAAAATATAGGAGAAATGATGGTACCATGAGGAGGCAGAGTTTAAGACTGAACAGATCCAGAATTTTTAGTTTAGTTCAAGAAATTTAAATATTTTAGTTCAAGTTATTCCAAAATCTCACCCCATTAGTCTTGCTTTTCAATCAGTTCTTAATTAATTTGTTATTTGTAATATTTTATCATCTTATGGAAATATAGGAAAAAATCTTTTTAGGAAGTACACTTTTCACTAAATAATACTTAGGGGGAAAGTTGTCACTAAGTCTTAGTGACATGCGACTCTGTAAATTGGCTGACATGACTTAATAGACCTACCTGGAAAAGTTCAGCTCCTCTATTTAATTCTGTGCAGTCAGTCCTTTGCTGCTCTGTCTGTGAGGGTTCACATGCAGCCTAGTCTCATCAGTGAGATTTCATGTTGCTGAATTTCAGTCATAAACATTAATTACTTTGTATTTTAATAATCTTATGCTGGCAGAGTTACATAGGAATAGTTTCAGACACTCACCATACAGGATGTGCATTAGATTTCTTGCCTTTTCTCAGCAGTTGCCAAGTTGCTGGCAGGCAATAGCTTCCGATAATTTCCATCTAATGGTTTGATATCACATAAAGAACAAAGGAAAGTTGTAATGAATCATAAAAGACATTTTCATTATCCCAGAATAAACTGGATGCAGTTATTGAATGGGAGTTTGGTGCTATTGTATTCTGGAAAATTTCACCAAATCATAGCTAACAGTATCCTATGCCCACAACTAAGCGTGAGTAGGAAAGAGATTTATGAAGGAAAAACAATAATAAAAACTCTGAACTTGCCAGATTTAAAAAATGCATTGGGATCAACACCAGACTCCGCTTACTAAAGTAATTGCAGCCCCAGTCCATTTGATGGTATCTTACCCCTTTTACAGAGGAGAAAAAAGATAGAAATAAGAATAGAACTAACTGTATGGTTTGTCATGGGTGACCAAATGTATGAGTTCTATCCTGGCATTAAAAGTGAATACAGAGCTGTGACATGTGGATTGCCTCTAATCTAAAAGCACTAACTTCTGTAGCTGCAGGCATACTGTTAAAATTTGGCCTTTCATCACACCTCCCATTTCCATTTTTTCAATTCTAATCCAAAGGCTCATTGATTTTGCTTGTCTGTGGTGGGGACACTTCAATAAACAATGAGGAAAAAAATGCACTCTTACAAAAATAAATAATCAGCTAGAGCAGTGCAGTGAGAAGAATGCTTAAAATGTTAAGACCATCAGTTTTCTAAGGGAGCAATTCTATAGATATTACTTGGTCACTGAAGTCAACAGTACCGTTCTAGTGAGTAAAATTTTTGATTGAATCCCAGCTTTGAGCTTCCTATCAAAGGAATTTTCTTTCAGTTACTCAGCAACACGCATTATATTCATCACATTATTTTACAAGAATACAGAAATCAACACCCTCTGCTCAGACAAGCTCATGGTTATTAGACTGAGAGTGAAGCTTCTTGGTGAGGAAGAGAATTAGGAGAAACAACAAGGAGAAATTTGAGCAAGAATTTTGCTAGGAATGATTTCATATCATTTGCTAGTGATGTTTTGTATGAAGGTGTTGGCTTTGTCTTCTTATCACACTGAAACTTCCAAAATCTATACCTCAAGTTCTCCAATCATTTCACTCAGTTCTGGACAAAATTTCAAAAGGCATCCTTTGACCTTATCTGTGCTGCTTTTTACTCTTGCATGGCTGCAAACAGAGGGTTCTTCACTGCAGGGTGGTATGAAAAGGGATTGTTTCATGGCTTATGTCTGCTTTTCATCTTCCCTTGAGGTACCCCTTCCATGAGACCAAACTGGTCATGGAAAACTTGCAGGAAGATGCCATCACATTCCTTCCATCCACACTGCTATAAAGACTTTATATGTGCTGTAAAGTCACAGCACTCTTCATTATATTTTAAACCTTGAATATTATTATCTAGCCTGAGAAAAAAAAATTGTTCTGATTTTTCTTCTTCTGGAAAGATGAGATGGATCTCGAATACTTTACTGCTTTTTAAGTGCTTATAAAAGCATAACTACAAAATAATATTTTATGATATGCTCAGCATTATTTTCCTTCCCATATACTGCTCTTGCTGACTTGGGCAAAAAAGTTATGCAGGCCATGAAAGGAAATAATTTTTCATATGTGAGAAGAAGGAAGGATTTTTCTCTGTGTTATACCTGGTGGCTCAGGCCTAGGTGTCTCCCAGAAATTATGACGTTTGTTCTGGTAGGAGTACTCACTCCTATCCTAGCAGTTCAGGAAGCATGGACAAAAAAATGTTTACATTGAAGCCATTGTAAAATTATCTCTGAGGCAGAAGACTGGTATCAGATGGATAACAGGTCTTACCCTGTGTAACCATTTTTATCTTTCTTTGCTCTGTTGCAAAAAATAGCTAAAAAAAAAACATATCAAAAAATCCATTGAGGTCTTTTTATTGACTCATAAAGTGCTTCATTCCTATGCAAATGACACTAATATTGCTGAAATGGCTCACCAGTAAATGGGCAACCTAATTTTCAAACCAGTATCATTCTAAAAAAATCAGAATGATACAAAAAATAGAACAATATCATTCTCGCAAAGAATGGGGGAGAAAAATCGCTATTCACAGCTCTGTTTGGGATTACAGGGTGTTGTTTGACATGGTAGACACTGTGCTCACTATGAAGAAAATAGCTTTTTTTAATTCATGGGCATCTAGTAGGAAAACTGAATGGTCTGAAAGAATATGATAAAAACTTTATCTCCCTCTTCCTGAAGTGTGTATTGATTTGGATTAGATCCTGCGTATATTGCATGATAAGCAGATTTGTATTTATTCTTTTGTATACTATGCAAAGCATCAGAATACAAAATCAGGTGTGCTTAAGCTTTATGGATATGTTCTTACAGTAATGCAGCAGCCACGCTAAGCCATTTACTGGAGAGAATTGTTACTAGGAGAAGATCCATTACAATTTTATAGAGAGAAATCATAAGCCCATACTTCACACTTCTGTGCAGGCATTAACAATAAACTAGATAGGAAATCATTCAAAATGACATGAAGGAAAATAATTTTATGATCACTAGAGGACCTTGAAGAGACTGCAAGTTACACTTGTAAAAATTACAATGAGAATACTTCCTTTACAAATGTCTTGTAAAAGGAAAAATTTATTATCATTGTTATATTTTGAGGATCTCGTTTTCCTGGTGATTTTTAGCAGCTCTGCTCCTAGTGGCAGTTCATTTTTTTTTTGATCTTTGACAGAATGATAGATCATTTTTACGTTTTTGACAAGGACATAAGAGTGAATGGGATAGTAAAAATTGGAAAACTGCTGTTTATTGATAACAAATCTCATATTTACATCCCACTTTCAGTAACCAATGAGAGGACATGTTTACATAGACAGCCATCATCCATTTTTTTTATAAAACTCAACAGCTGTTCAGTCCTATACAGTTACTGCACTTTTAGTCAGGGCCAGGAAATAAGTGTTTTGATTGGAACTGCCAAATATCTTCAGTTAATCCAAATATGCATATCTGAGATTTAATATGGCCAGAAGTGTAACTTCTCTTTGTGTTAAAAATTATCTTTCACAGCTTCAAGAGGGTAGAACTATGACCCTATATCTCAGCTGAGATATAGGCTTTGGGACTGGCTCATGGACAGTTTCCATCTTACTGTCTGACCTGTTGTGGCCCTTTCTTATGAGCTTATGAGACATCCACTGAAGAAAATTTAATATCTGCATCTGTAAAGAGCAGGAAACTTCTCAAGAGAAAAGTAAAACAGTAATCTTTGTACTAATTTACTTACATGAATGGACATCAATATGCTTCTTTATTTGAGTGCATGTCGCCCTTTATTGTCAAAGGGAACTGCACAGGAGAATTTGCCCTTTGGTGTCTATTGTGCTTTTCCAATCAAAAACCCAGCATGAGCATGAAAGCACTTAGGTGTAGGATTCTCAGTTCTTATAATTTCCAATGAGTACTCAGAAAAATTGTTTATTTTCATGTCTACATGTCTCTTGCCTACCTAGTTTAGTAATTGTGGGCAAGTTTCAGAGTGGAAATTCTATCTTTGGGGTTGGGTGAGAACCCAACATCCTCTGTTGGAAAACATGAAAGGAATTTGCATATGACAGCCAAAGCTCGTGTGTAATTATCTATAGTATCCACTTTGTAGATGAGTTAATACGACAGTAGGATGCAGGGGTTCTGCTCTTTCCCACAGAATGATATATCTGCCCTCACTTTAACCTCCCCACACTCTGAACTAGGCCTGCTGAAGTCAATAGCACTTCAGTCAATAGCTGCAATGAACTGCACTGAGGTCAGCAGCAGTGTGCTGCTGCAAAATTGGCATAACCTTGAGAAGAATCTGTCCCAGCATCTTTAACTGTCAGCTGTCTCTTTTCTTCTGCCTCCTTCCAGTCACAGTGGCTATGGGAGGCTTGCACTCCAGGGAAAAGTCATCTAACACAAGCAGGGGGAAAGGAAAGGCTCAAGGACAAATGTTACAGTCAGGCTTATAAATCTCTGCTGAGACAGGTAAATAAGAAGATGTTCTACCAGAGAGGTGACCCTTAGTGAGTAATGAAACTTCTTTGAGGCTAAGTAGGCAGTGTGTATCAGTTAATTAATGTATAATGGAATTTCCAGTTGTGGTTTTATAGATATGCAGGGGTTCTTCCTTCTACTCCTTACACCAAGATACCCCTCGGAGCAAGTTTTTCTTTAAATTACAGTGATTTGAGTCTGCAAAAATAAAAGAACAAAAATACAGAAGAGAGGAACACACAAATCTCAAGCTAGATTCTTATGCACGTAGTACTCTGACAGAGTTTATCCATTTTGAGATTTGTATGTGCATCTCCTTCTCCTCCCCCAACTTTGACATCTTTAACACATTTCTTCAGATACTGGGGATATGTTGGTGCTTTTTTAATGGGTGCAAGACTTGAAGGGGGCAAGTTTTTCTCGTGAAGTTTTTTATGGTGACCCAGGTAATGCTGTGAGCAAACCCCCATGCTGGCAGATGGATTAAGCCACATTCCCTTTAGTGGAGTCAGAGTTAAGTAGTTGATAGTCTGACCTTATCTGACAACAAGAGGCACTCAAGGAGGCAACAAGGCACCTCTCTGCTATTCTCAACCTTTAATAGACTTTCCCATTACTACACGTTGTGAGCCTTAGCAATTTTTATTGTCTATTACCAAATTATAAATTACAGTTAAGCAGGATAGGTTTCAACCGTGAAAAGTATTAAGAGAAAAATTGCTCCAGTTTTACAATAATTTCCATCAAATAAAGAGAAGTATGTATGAAACTTTCAGAAAGTCTATTCTATGTGTGCAATTAAATTATTTATATGGTGTATAATTAATATGTTCGGTGATTTTGGTTGAGAGGCTTAGCTTTTAATCCTTCTCTAAAGAGATCACAGGAATGAAATGCAAATTTGAGGTCCTATTTTATGTTTGTATAATAATATCCAGCACTTTTCACTGTGGACGATTCTCAAGAAAAAAACAACAAGAAATCCAGAAATCCCCACAGGCTAATGATTACATTATCAATGCAAGCAAATTCTTCAGCACAATGCTGAAAGGCTTAGGCATAACAGCAGTTCAGTGCTGTCTGAATCCACAGTGTAGCAGATCAGCTGTCAAAATACCTTAGTGTCCCACAGTAATTTGGATCTCTAATAGGTGTAGCAACTAAATGTTCTAAATCCATTTACTTAAGGAAAAATCTTCCTGGTTTCAGAGGCCACAGAGGCCTCAAATACTGCTGAACTGCCAGTTTCATTGAAAGAAGCTGGACAGAGTGAGAGACAGACAGACAGACTGCAGATCTCCCTTGGCCTGTGGCACCACGAGCTGCAGGCGAAGAAGGAATGTCATGACCGCGATCTGCAAAGCGTGTGAAGCCACTGGCCATGCACTCAGAAAAGGGATTAAAAAAGGCCAGTGATAGAGCAGTTCCTGAGACCTGCACGAGATGAGGTCTGGCTGACTCGTGCATTTCCACTGATGCATGTGCTCGGGTTGTGGAGTGGTGTGAAAATGTCCAACAGTGCTGTCCGTGCGTGTCCCTGTGCTGTACACACGTGGCACTCACTGTTGGTGCAGCTCACAGCTTGCCTCACAGAGCAAATCAGCTTGTAGAAACAGGCAAGCTTCGTAGTGAGCTAATAAAATCTGATTTCTTACTGATTCACTTACTACTGTCTCTTATCATAATAAAGCAGCTCTCTTCCAGGCTCCCTGTAACCACATTCTTTTCAAGTTTTTTCCCTTGACAAGTGTATTCTCTAACCCAAACCTCCCTGCCCACCCGCCCCTGTGCAGGGAGCCTGCTGATCATGGGCCAGGCTGGTGCTGGGAGGCTCCCTGCTAACTCCAGGCTGTCTGGGGAGGGGAAGAGCAAGCTAAAAAAATAACTTACCCTGACTGCAGTGTGGTCATGGGTCCTACTGCTCCTGTGAGCTGCAATTTCCATGTAGGAGTTTAAGCCAGGAGACGTCTGTGTCTCTGTCAAACCTAGATGAGGTTGGATGAGGGATGTGAGGGTTGTGTTGTAGGCACAGACTAATATGCAGATGGACATCTACCCTGTGTAAATCCCACTTTATTTGGAAAAAGATCTTAAAATGTCCTCCGGTTTTGGCTATCTTTAAAAACAAGCCTAATTCTCCCCATGGAAACTGTCGCCTTGAGCATAAAATAGGAGGAAAGTCACAGGAAAAGTGTCTGTTCTGTGAAATTTCCAAAGCTGTTCTCCAGACTCAAGAAATTTTGTTTGCAGAATCCCAGGTATTTCGGACAACCCCAGGTGAACACTGGAACTTCCAACAAATTTGAACGTTGCCCATCTTTGAAATATTTTCTGTTATTAATGAAGGTGGCAGTCAATAGTCTTTCTCTACAAACCCTCCATAAATTCGGGTCAATTAATAGTTAGCTTTTCCCATGATAGTTCTAGTCTGAGGAAGGCTGAGCAGGACACTGAATAAATTTGGTAACTACAGATCCAACAACAGTCCAAGTTTTCCCCTTAACTTCTGCATACACTAAAAAATATTATGTGGCCTATTCTGTATTACTGTGAGAATGCTCAATATTATCAAATTTGGTGTAAGCTTCTGGAAAAGACAGCCAGGCATATTATCATAGCAGCCAGCTTCTGAATGGCCCTGCTGAGCTTATGTCTCACATGTTAACATATCCTTCATTTGATTTGACTATTTCAACCCTTATTCTATCAATCTGTGATTAGTCACTTGGTGGCTGTAAGCCACTAATTAAGACACACTGGAATAAAGCAGGAATTTTAACAGCTGAAGGTAGAGCAAACAAGATTCAGACACATGAAAATTTACTCAGTTTGCATTAAGCTGTAAATTATTAATTTTTTCTACTGCCTAGAATATCCAGCTCTACATAAAACCAAAAAATCTCAATAAAGCAGCATAAAATTGTTGGGAAAAATAAATGCATGAATTATATGCGAAGAGTTCACACTGACTAATATTCTATTACCTGAAAATAATCTATACCAAAGAAGAAATTTGTTTTACAATACATAGGTGAAAAGTTGCTATACTTTGTCATTCTAGAGAACACAGCTCCCCTAAGAGCTTGAATGAGAAAAAAAATAGGCAACTGTCCACATTTTGGCAATTTGTCTGAAAGAGGCTGAAATCTTTTTTAGTTTCATTTGAAAAGATTTTACATCCCCTGTGTTTACCTTGAGGTTGAGACTCAGAGTTCGGAATACAAAGGAAATCTAAATATTGGACTGGAAATATTTATTCATCTCAGATCAAAACACAGCAGATTTTACTCAGTGTTTTTGCTCATGCTTGTTGATATTATTCTTCAGGATCTAGCAAATGCCATAACTTTCTACAAAATGAATCTCACTCAATTGCTAAAAAGACAATTTTAATGAGTAGCTGTATTAAATTAACTTTGGAGGATGTCCCAGCCATGTCGTTTTCATTCATTGCTTCTGTCTTTATAGAAAACTCTAGCATCATACTCTGAAAAACTACTGTGAAATTAAAGTTTTGCCAGTAATTCTGAAAGTCACCAAGACAGAGATTATAAATTCAGCCTTGTCAATGCCATTAGTGTTGGAGTTTCAAACACAGTGAGAGATCTTGTTACAACACATTATATTTTATTTTGCCCGTTCACATGTCACAGATAACTTTACATCTTTCACGAATGCACAGCAGTAAATAGCTGCATATTTCTGTTGAATTTCTGCCCTGTGCAGACCAAAACCCATCACTTTTCTGGTACCCTCTCGTTCCCTCCCCACTTGGGCAAGGCTGCCAGATTTGTAGTTCATTCCAGGCGGAAGGAAACAAGTATCTGCTGTTTGAGATGACAGTGACTTCTGTCTGGTCCATTATCACATCACCAAGTGTGATTTCCTTAGGATGCCAGGAGAAAGCCAATCATTGTGAGAGATGTTTTATTTCCATTGCTTTAGACAGCTGACGTAAGAAACAAGTCTCACTTATGTAAGAGTATTTCTGGACAGAAAAAAACCCACAGTAAAATTAATGTAAGGGGTTCTTTTTATAACATGTCACTCAAATATTAACACAAAGAACCATTTTAAAATTGACAGCCTGCAAACCAAGTGAGCTGTGATTGATAGTAGATTTTTAAATATAGATTTTTGAATAAATATGTGTAGATGTTGTGCTTAGGGACATGTTTTAGTGATAGACTGGGCAGTGCTGGGTTAATGGTTGGATTTGATAACCTTAAAGGCTTTTTCCAGTCTAAACAATTCTATGATACCACAATCTTTTTCTTTTCCTTGCACACTTAGAGAATGGCAATTTCACCCAAATACATTTCGTACTATTTGTTTTAAGATCTCACTAATGAAAAAAGGCAGTTTTTTATCACTTCTTCCTTCTTATCCACTACACTGCATATTGGTTACAGTGTCAAGAAGCAAGAGATTTGTTTAACATAATTAGTTCTTCATATAACTCAGCTGTTGTTATCACCCAATTATCCTCCAGCTACTTTGAAATCAATTGTTAAGAAAGCCAGGCTTCCCAGATAGTAAAGATTTTAAATTTTATTAAGGAAGTTTTACCAGATGCGTGTGTGAGAGCACATAGGGGAAAATTATGGAAAATGTACATTGCATTACATGATACGGCCTTTTGGAAAGATTGTCTCTCTTAAAATCTGCATTATGCACAATTGCATCACTGTGTACAAAGAACATTGATAAAATAGGCAATTATTGTGGCAATTTAATGTGGGGTTTATTTTTATTTTGTATTTTTAGAACTCCTGTTAGTACATTTGCTTTTAACAGGTGTTAAGGTACCAGGCTTTCAGCAAAACAGAGAAGAAATTTTGTTTCTTTTATGGGATTGCTGAAGACTTTTTCTTTTCTCATTTAAGATGCTGCATATTTTAGTCAATTAAAATTATCATCAGTTTGTCACAAAACAATTCTCATCTGTGACATCAAGCCAAAGGTTGGGTGAACACATGAGATTTGTATGTGAAAAATTTCCTGAACAATCAAGCTGTTCATCGAATTTAGAATTTTATTCCTTGTATTTAGGAGGACTCTCTGCCTTGCTTTCACTGGACTCTATCTGAAATTCCCACTGAGTTCACAGGTAGCAGGAGTGGGGCCTCAGTGTGTTAGGGCAGGGAGATGAATTTCTCAGCCCGTTCCTTCACAGGCTTGAGGATTACTGCGAGATTTAAACCTCCTTCACTTTCACATTGAATTTCTCTGAAAATTTTTTCATTTCTAGCAGGGAACATGCTCCTCCCACAACATTTTGAGCATTTGTGAGTATTCCAGCAAGGATGTCTTCACAATACCTGGTAGCACAATAAAGACCACAAATAATGGCCAACATTTCTTGAAACATGTAGTATTGCTTTCTTGATGATGACTTTTTTTTTTTCCTTCTCTCACTATACATCTTAAAAAAAGTTTTTGCTTACTGCAGGGAAATAATACAGTGTTCACCAAGCCCTGTATCTCTTGTCATCTGCACACTTACTGATGTGCCTCTATTTAGGCTCAAGGACATTTTCTCGCTGTGTCCAAATGCCTTTCTGGTGGCTGATTACATTGGCATTTTCCCCTTCCATTTCTGGCAGGGTTTCAGTGTATGTTTTGCAAGGATAAGTGAAGTGTCAATGAAGTTAAATGAAAAGAAACACAAGAAATGAACTGTTCAGCTTTGGCTTCGTGGTCATCCAGTTAAGCATTAAGATGCAAATGTTGTCTGGAATATTACAGAACAGTTGAACTAAAGCGATGCAAACAAAGTGTTGTGGTTTGTCAGTTTGTACTGCACTGAATTATTTTTATCTACTGCTTCTAATTTTGCAACAGTTCTACATTTCTTTTAAGGTAACCTATATCATAAAGACAAGACACATAGAAGGTACAGAAATGAGTTGGAAGAACCTGATAACTTAAATTCTCTTGCCAAGTTAGAATGATCTTTCAGACTAAATTCAATTGCCAATTCATAATTATTTCATGTGATCTTTCTTTGGTTGAATTAAATCTCTTCTCCCTGGTATCCAGTGCTAGGATGCATGGGAAGGGTGCCCAGGTGTGCCAGGAGAGGTTCAGGCTGGACATTGGGAAGCGTTTCTGTGCAGAAAGGGTGGTGCTTGAACACTGGAACAGCTTCCCAGAGAGGTGGTTGATGCCCCAAGGCTGTCAGTGTTTAAGAGGCATTTGGACAATGCCATTAACAACACGCTTTAGCTTTTGGTCATCCCCAGACGGGTCAGGCAGTTGGACTTGATGGCTGTTGCAAGTCCCTTCCAACTGCAATAGTCTGCCCTATTCTCTTCTAATGACATTTTTCATTCGCTCGCAAAAATTCTCCATTTCTGTATTTTGATAAAAAATCCCGAATCCGGAAATATAGAGCAGCCTTTCTTTTTTTAGGCTTTTGCTCTCGCTAAAAATAGTTTGGCTTTGTGTGATGTGGTATTTTTACTCTTTATAATCTCATTTTGCTATTAACACTGAAGATTCGTTTCAAGGGTTCTTCTTAAGGAGATTTGAACATCCAAATGATGCATCTGATTTCAGGCAAGCAGACCATTATCCCATTTCTTTTGAATCATGACTGACAAAGAGTCAGCCTGGATCAAGCACTAAACTCGTGTAATAGTCATCCCATCTATATTCAGACAAATCGTGCGGGTTTTCAAGCACTTTTGAAGAGGATATGAAAATCATTACATTAGGAAAGTGGTAGTTGTTGCTGCTACTCTCACTCTGGATTTATGCCTTAATGGCAATTCTGTGCAACTTTTTTCATTGTTTAAATCCTCGAGGAAAAGTATGTTTACATTTCTTTCTCCAGCATGAAGATGGACAAATGATAATGTGCTCTGCTGGTTTTAGCCATAGCAACTGAAGATTCATGGCTGTATACATCGAGTATAAGCAATAAACTAAAACTACATAAATAAAAGAAAATGGAAATGACTTTCCACAGAAATTAAATCCAAACCCAGAATATATCCACGGCCAAGGGGGAAATAGAAATATGTATTGATATTTCACAATAGAAATAATAACCGAAAGACAGTAACAGAAAGTAACTTTTAAAGTACATGGTTTCCACGAGAACTTTTTTTGGTTTGTTTTAGTTTAGTTTGGTTTTTTTAATCAAGAATGTGCATAGCTAGGGAGCTCAGTTTTTGTAAGAGACACAGAGAAACAGGACATCATGGCTTGGAAACGGTTGGCAGGCAGGAAAACCCTTACTTGGCTGGCAAGTGCTGTGCTGGATATTCCCAGTGCTTTCAGCAACACCCCAGTCACCCAACAGTGGCCCTCATGTAAACATGTCAAGATAATGATGTAAGACCTGCTCAGTCTGCCTTAGAGAGGTATCTCAGGTCTCTAACAGAACTCAAACAAGGTTTTATCTGTTTAATTCTACGTTGGACCCACCACACGCGCTGCACTTGTGTGTACACCCAACAATATCACAGGTGGCATTTGTGCCAATCGAACGGTTGCATTTAGGGACTGCACTGCTACAAATGTTTTTCCTCCTTCCTCTTTTTCTCCCCCATTCCTACATCAGTATGGTTGTCTTCTGCCTCACAGTGCAAAGTGAATTTTCTGCAGTGAAGCTCCTGGGTTTTATCTGTGATAGCTGTCTGCACATACCAGCGTTGCCTGTTACATAATTGCTCCAATTATTGGCATTGTCTTTGAAAAGAAATGTGTTTTTATTTTGAGCTATTTTACAGAGCTATTTTAGCCTATGCAAGATTTCTTGCTTTAAAAAAAAAAACTAGTTGGGAAAATATGTGAATACCAGATAAAGAAACTGAAAATATGGGATCAAGAAAGGATTTCAAAATTAAGTCAAATTAACCCAGACAGAGCAAGTCTGTATCAAAGACTGCATAAGGGAATGTCATTAATTTTCACATTTGTATTAAGTTCTTCATTATTTTCCTATTTTTAAAATGGTACAGTCATTTTTCCAAATATGAAGAGCCCTATCTAATGTGTTTAGTTCACCATGAGGAGTGCTTATACCTTTGTTAATGTAAAAATTATAACAGGGTAGTAATTCTGAGAAGCTCCAGGGATGAGGTGCTCAGGGAATATGTGATGTTTCAGCTCTAAAGCCATAATTTACCCTGGATTCTACAAACATCACCTGAGAACCACCAACTAACTTCGTCAGAACAACAGCATCTGCTCAGGACAGCTGAAGAGGAACAAAGTTGTTTCTGCTTTTCACATTCAACTACCTTTTTTCCTTCTCTCCTGTTGCAACCTATGGTTGTTCTCAATGGTTCATTTTATGACACGGGTCACTAGGGAAATGCTCTGTGGAGGTCCTGACAAAGCACAAGTTCAGTGGCAAGGGGCAATAATCGATGCAGCAACTTGATGCAACAGCAATTATAAATATTTTAATTATAACTGAGGTCGAGATATGATACCTGACCTAAAAGACTTCTGTAACGAGATTAATACTGCAAAAAGACACAAAGGTAAGATAATATGGGCACAAGATTTAAGAGAAAAATATTTCCTAAGCATCCTGGGGAAAGAGGAAATTTTCATCAGGGATTTGAAAAATGCACAATGCCTGCCTTGGATGAGAAATCCTTGTGCTGTGTGCATTTATACCTCCTCACATTTTGCACTATGCATTCCCAGCTCAAGGTATCATTAATTCTCCTGGGCAGCCTCCAGAGCCCCCCCAGGTAAACACCCCTGAGTGCTGCTGCAGAGGGTGGGGCCCAGAGCTACCACAGCAGGTGAAGTTTGACTCCCAGTGAAAAGCCAACCCCCTGGGTAGTGTTACACAGAGCTCATCTTAATGGAATAAGGTCACAGTGGTGGTCGAATCACTCAGGCTACAACTTTAACCCAACAATTTGAAATCCTGTCTCTTCAAGCACCTCTAAAGCATCTTGAGTTTTTTTCAGCCTGTGACATTTTGGTTCAGGATGAATAAAAAGAAATAAAAATACATTCGAGAGCTACTTTGGCTGCTTTGTTAACAGAGGCTGTAGCCAGGACTGATGGCAGCCTAGGCCAGGTCACCCTCTGTAGTCCCTTTGAGCTTGCAACCATAATTCTTCCCAAGGCGGGATCTGGGGTGACAATGTCAGATCACAATCACTGCTGAGACCATTCCCTTACGAAAAAAACTCCTAAATCAGGCCTTGTGGATAGTGTCAGACAGATAAATGCTCAAGGAAACCTTGACAATTAGCAAACTTCAAATGCCACATACTAAATAACAAGAGCCAGATTTAGCCAGGACCTGTGTGTAGCTCTCAAATAACTTCCCATTACCCTCCTGAGTCAGTATTGCCTACAAGGTAATTTAACTTACTGTCTTGTCTTCCCTGTTGATAAAAAAATAATCTCTTCCTCTGAGACACCTAACGGATGATCTGCTGAAATACATGCCTAAATAATTATCTGTCTAGGAGACTGTTTTATATGGTGAGTCATCATTCACTGTCACCATAAAGGGCTTGTTCTAATTTTGAGACCCTCATTAGAATTAAAATATCAAACAAAGTATATGCCTCTGACAGCTAGTCCACCAGAACTGCAGCAGGAATTCTGTAATGCAAGAAGAAAACAAGAAGTGTTCTGAATCCACAAGTCGAGAATATACAAGATTTTCAGCACAGAGTGAAGTCAGAGTTCAAGGCACAGAACATTTGAGTTCAACATGCTTGGAGGAATTTTTTCCTACTAATTGTCTGTAAGCAGAAGAGAAAAATGTCGAGAAAAGCAAAGATGCAAAATATTGTACTCCAGTGCAAACTTCCATGGTACCTCCAGGGAAGGAACAGAATGCAAGGTACTAGAAATAAAAAGCAATCGTTTTTCTTTTTTTATTATTATTGTGGAAGAGAAGGTGGATTTGGGATTGCAGGGGCTCTTCTAGGATGCTTTATTTGTTCCTGTACAGACTAGCATGGAAGAAAAAGGTTGGAAAATAATCTAACAAGAATGTTGAGTGATTTCCCGCTCCCGGCTGAAGTCAGGTTCTCATACTCTTTCTTCCAACCACTTTTGAATTTAATTTCTTTTAGAAAACACAAATGTAGCAGGCTGAAATTAAAAAAAAAAAAAAAAAAAAAAAAAAAAACACAAAAAAAACAAAAACCAAAAAAAAAACAAAAAACAAAAAACAAAAACCAACCAAACAAAAAAACCTTTCCACAAGCTGAAACAGAGCTCAGTGTGACACTGGACTCCAGAACTCAAAGTTGCAGCAGAGTGGGAGGAAGCAAACTACAAAGTCTTGAGGAATTGGAATCTCCATAGAAAAACCTGCTCTTTGTGCCTAATCTCAGCCATTAGGGAGCAATGCTTGGTTAGCAGGATTTGTTTAAACCATACATCAGAACAGTTCTTTGAAAGAAAATTTGACTTTTGACTCAAAAAAAACCATTGAACTGGAAATGGATGCTGAAAAGCTGAAAGCCTCAGTCTGTGGCTGAGAACAGCTGAACAGACTTGGACAAGTCAGGGCTTTTCCTCAGAATATTAGGGGGCAATGCAGAAGAAGTTTAGGATACAACTGAAGGTGTTAAATGTGTGGGTTACCTGCTTATACAGCACTTGTGCAAAAGGAATTACATCAGCATAAGTCTGAAAGCCAGTTTATACTAAATACACGTGAGCTGCATAACCTAGTTTATGCTGCTGTTCTCAGTGACTGGATCAGCCTTAGGTGGGTACAGCTGCTCCTGCCACGGAGGGATCTGAGAGAACTGCTGGGACCTCCCTGCCACTGTGGGGAGAAAAAAACCTGGTTCTTCTTTCTTCTAGTGTCTCTCAGCTTTAGGCTGAACTCAGGTGTCACACTGGTGATTTTCTCCCCAACTCCCACTGTTTGATCCTGGTGTGAAACCCTCCTGCTTCACATCTATTGAACCAGTCTGGCTGCTGCTAGGCAGGGGTTTGCCCAAATTCCATCACCTGCCAAGAGTTGACCAAGAAAAAGCCAAGAAAGGACAACCCCTAGCCCCAAGATTCTCACACTTATGTTCCTGTCTCATGTCTCCTTGCAGTGCCTTGATGACAGCCCTTGTTTCAGTGTCCCACACCTGAAACATCCCCTCCACGTTACTTCTCTGCTTACCCTCATATCCCCTTCCTCAGCTGTAAATATCTCCTTGCCATCTCCAGAAGAGGTTAATGTGTATCAGTTGTCAGTTAAATAGATACAGAAGCAATTTATAAGAGATATATAACTTGGTTCCTGGAAAATAAAAAATATTTCTGCCTTTATTTTCTTTACACCTGCTCCTAATGTCTGTCAGCTTCCTCTTTGCTTTTAAGCATTGTGTGTGTGTGACCTCCACACACACAGACACAAAAATACCCCAAAAAACAAACAAAAAAACCCCCACATCAAACGCTTAAATAAGTTCAAGAAGTGTGGGTAACCCATGGATATCTAGCATTGCAGTGAATGGTTGTCTCCTCTACATCACACTGCAGATATTCATATAGCTCTACCATGGCTCTGCTCAGAGAAAGAAGCCCCTTTTTGAACTACTTAGGGTTCATCCATGTTTTGCACAGCCTGTACCTGCTCCCAGCTCATGCTCAGCAGCAGCAGCACCTTAGAGGTTTCCTATCTGCTGCCTGAACAACAACAACTCACAGGTCCTGACATTTTCTTTCCCCTTGAGAAACCTGCTCTCTGCTTTGAGCCCAGGTCCATAGACCTGTGCCCATCACTACAGTGCTCAGCTCTGTAAATGGTGAGCCGTGGTACAGAGGCACCAGGGCTTGGGCATCCACACGGGGGGCAATGAGCTGGGCCTTTGCTTTGACATCTTGTCTGTGCCAAAGCCTGGAGAGATGCCCTGGAAGCAGTGGAAACGTCACAGTGTGCAGGGGGTTGGCTGTTTTTGGTGTCTCCCTCCACCCCAGCTTTCATCCCCATCCTTCCCTGTCCCTCTCCAAGCCCCTGCCCTGGAATTCCCATTTCAGAAGCCCACCCAGCCCCTCAATACCATGCTGTGGCAGCGTCCCCCAGGTCCTCATCACCGACTTGTCGCCCTGAATTTTGCAGTCTTTCTATGTTTTCATTCCTGTAGTAGAATTTCCCAGGCACTTTACTGTAAGCATCAGGCATGTTTACCTACCAGTATCTATTATTATCATTCTTCTTGTTAGGCGGAGAATTATGATAGACTTTTGATCTGACCAGCGTCATGGAGAGGTGGTAACCCCATCCTCCAATCCATGGTTGTCTCTAAAAAGATATATAACTGACAAAATAAAGGGCCGGGCCGGTCTTCTTCCTCCTTCTTCCTTCTTCTTGCCCTACCTTGGCCCTTCTTGCTCTCTCTCTTTTGGCCCAGGCCTTATCCTGACAGAACGGTGTCTGCGTGGTCCTTTCGTGTCTAAGTACGACACCGACTCCCCCTGTCCAGCCAGGTCTGTGCTGCTGAGCTGCTCAGCCATGGGCAAACTGCAGGGGCTTGGGGCTTCCTTCCCACCCTCCGGGCACAGGCTGTGCCATGAGTGACTCTGCACGAGGCACCTTCCTCCAGGAAATCACCATGTGGCATTTCACCCTGGCAGCAATTGTCACTCCTGACAGATCAACACTTGGCTACTGCCCACACCTCTCCTGGGCGTTCCTGCACAGCTGCCCTGCTCAGGAATCACTGTGTGCCACCGGAACCTGGCAAGAACGACAGCCCTTGCCTAGGGATCACCGTTTCTCGAGGTTTTTTATAAGATGACTGCTCTACAGCGGCTAATCTTTTGTGTCAGCTGTCCCAAATGTAGCAGAAAATACTTTATCTTATACATTTACACACATGTATGTTATATTTACCTATTCTATTATAAAGCAGTCAGGATTAGATCCATTTGAAAGGGTCCTTTTGCTCCTTGTTGCAAAAATGAGGCTTACAGTTATCGATTAGCATGGTCCATCACATTCTGTGTTACTGCTTTAAAGAAAACTGCTGCAGCAATGGTTCTAAGTTTGTCCTGTGTAGCACTTGATTCAATGGGCACATGATGTCACCAGTGTCTTTGAGTCATTTGATGACGTTCCCTTTGCTGGGTTCTGTAGAGACTTCTGTAATATCTATATCTTACATTAAAAAAAAAACCAAAAAAAAACCAAAATATTTTTCTTCCAACCCAGACTAATGTGACATCTGATTGTTATTAAACTGTGCAAGTTTCCAGCTCTGCTGAAAGTTTTGTGAAGTTTCAGAAACTTCTGAGTCAGCCCGTAACATTTGTGGTTTTATGTGGAAATTGTGCCCAATCAATAATGAATGTGAATGCACAGCTTTGGGCAAAATGTGGATATGTAAATGTATCTGCATTGACACTGAAGAAAAATGTCCCCTTTAGTTCCTTATATGATGAGTCTTATACAGATGAAATATAGAGCTATGAAAATGATGAGAAATTACATTTTATTTGAATAAATTAGGGATGAGGATAAATATTTTTCTGTATTCTAGAGCTGGGTTCATTTCTCCTGTACTAGTTCAGTCCTGTCTAGCACTGCAGTGACAAGCAGAGTGCCATCTCGTGGATAAAGTCCTGTACTCAGAATAAAACATGGACTTCTCTTTTCTCCACTGGTTGGAAGAAAATCCATTACGGTGCACAAACATGACCCAGGACACAAGCTCCATGCACAAGCATCGGTGGTTTTTTGACACTTCTTCCCTCCTGATACACAGCAACAACCCTACTGGGAATGTGCCAGACAGCAGCACCAGTGGAATCCAAGCACACATTTCCCTAGAGTGCATTATTTTGAATTATGCTGGTGGTAATATGTAGTAGATATTCACGTGGTTGGCATATTAATAGAGAACAATTTCCCACGGTGGAAAATGTACCATTTTTATCGTGGTATGTTAATTATAATATTTCGCATGCCAGTAAAGATCAGTCACAACTTATATTTAGAGAAAGTCTGAATGATTAAGAACATTCCTGTAGCTTATGTTTTAATCCACTTTTGGAATAGAGACAAAATCTGCATTGCCTGCCTATTAATAGCCGATAAACAAATTTAAGGCATATTTCTGTGCAATCTGTCCATAAATTAGGTTTAAAAAAAGAGATTAATTGCCATACCATAGCATTCAATACACTCTCCCTGCAGTATCACAAACACACACATGGATTTCCTTGTTCCCTCTAAGCTCCAGTAAATGGCTAAACCATAAATTGAAATCTGCTCCTCTGCTCGTATTTTATCTCTGGTTGCATCCATGCCTTGGCCTTCTGCACCCCATTCCCACACAGCCAGGAAGTGTCCCCACGCTCTCCGCAGGCTGCCTGTGCCTGCTTCCACTGGCTGGGCATTTCTCCTTTCCCTTTAGTTTAACCAGCAGTTTCCTACTCAGCCATGTCAGTCTCTTGCCTTCCTTGCCTGATTTCTGGTGCCTGGGGATTGAGAGCTCTTGTGCTGTATGGAAAGTGTCCTTAAAAATCTGGAGTAGGGGGGAAAATAGCTCCTTTTGCAGTCTACTGGCCCAGCTATGTCATCTAACTGAACTCTGAGATGCCAAACAGACCCAGCAAGGGCATCTGGGCTTCCTTTGGCTTAAACTGTTGTTGAATGAAGGGCAAACAGATTGGCCCATGAGAAATAAGGGCACTGCAGTTTTAGCCAGTGAAATTCTCATGTTCCTAATGAAACTTATCAAATTAATCTCACTACAAAGCAAATTGCAGTGTAAACAAAGCAGAGTAGCCTAATTTGCTAAACCAATCTGGGTGATTTGCTCCTAATTCAGAAGAATTTCAAGTGAAAACCGAGGAAGTGCTGTGCAGCTTTATGTTGTATGCCTTTTCCATGACTTTAAGCTGTAAAATGTCCACCTGATTCACTGAGGACAGAAACAAGGCGCTCACCCGGAGTCAGGCCAGCTCTTGCCTTGGCCAGCGGCAAGGGTAGCCCTGCCAGTCAGCTCATGGGCAGTGCTATCTTTACACTCACAGGGAGGCTGGAATGTTTTCTGTGTTCTCCTATTCCACAGTAAAGACAAGGGCTTGGATCCAAGCAAACCTGTAAAAACTAAAATCCCTGTACTGGGTCTCCGAGCTCTTTCAAGGGCGAATGTTTAGCTCACAACAAGCACTGTGGGGCCAAGGACTGTTTGGTTTAGGCTGTAGAACCCGACAGTTCCTGCTTAAAAACTGACTTGAGCAAAGCCTGCTTTTCCCTGCTGCCTTAGCCACAGTTCCCAGTTCTGTCCCTGCCGTGGCCTGTTATTTATCTGCTGAGAGGTCCCTGCAATTTAAAGTCCATTAGCTGCAGGGCCATCAATCTGTGACAGAAGCGTGTTGTTTTCTGTCCTAGAGCCCAATTCTTGACGGAGGACACTCTGCAAGATCTGAGCAAATTGAAGATAAGTAGGTTCGTATCAGACGGATCCACAAAAAGTTACCAAACACTGAATAATATCTAACGGCTCTATGCTTGAAAAATAGGCTGCTCATTGTGCTCATGAATGAAAAATTACAGATGGAGTAAGTTGCAAATAGTAGCTTTTCTCCCTTCTTATTAATAGGGGTAGCTTCTACTTCCATTTACATCATGTGTGCTGCATTCTTTCAGATGATCATTAATTTGTTTTTGCTGAGAGCCAAATTCTGACATTTACTCTTAAATCAAGTGAGGAACTCTTCTAACCATCCCATCCAGCAGTACCAGGTAGCTCTTTAGCAGATTACTAGGTTTGCCAGACCTGTTAACTATTGATTCTGCAGAAGGTACAATATTGATAGCTCCTTGGTGGATTTCAGAAACTGAATATATACAAAATGGGAAAAAAGTTTGTGGAACCTCTTAGACATATGCTGTGTCTAGTCTCACTGATGCAGTTCTGTGAAAAGCAGTGAAGCAGACAGGATCTGTCAACAATTATTCATCAAATGCCTGATTTGTTAAATATTGCATACAGATTGCCTCCTGAATAACAAGAAGCCAATTCTGGAGCTTGCTGCAGTGTAATTCAGAGCTCCTCCCAATCAACTATTAACATCTGGACTTTTGAGTATGTTAGACCAAGCTACCAAGCTATTATTTTAATTTCATTGCTGCCTTCTTACAAGTTCCTATCTAATTAACTATAATAGTGCTATTTGAAAAGCTCTCAATTTTTTAGAGCAGCTTAGAAGCAGTGCTAGCTGTCTTGGCAAATCAGTCATTTGTTTTGATAACTTGAGTGATTAATAGGCTGAAATGCAACCACCTTATTCTAGACTCAGAATTGCTGAAAACATAATGCACAATGCACAAAAAAAGCTCTTTAGAAAACACCGATGCTTTAAGCATTCCTCAGTTTGCCAGCTCTAGGAGAAGAAATAATGAAAATAGCCAAGGAGTGTTCTTCCTTAGTGAAACTGCAGAAGAAGACCCTTTTCAACAACAAATAAATTCCCTTTCCTTGATGAAAAAAAGTATGGGTTTGATCCAGCTGCTACTCCATCAAAGAAAATGAAAGTGGAGACTGCCACAGTAGATGGTGCATATTCCTTCATGGGTAGAAAATAATGAAATCACTGAAGGGGCATTTTTAAAAGTGAAAAATCTTAGCAGAGTCCAAGGTTAATGCCCATAAATACTTTTCACATATTTATACAGGCAGCTTATCCTGATATGAAACTCCAAACAAGGTTTTAAGATAGATCTGTGATGATCTCTGACTCACCCAGTGTTTGAGCCCAGCTGTCCATGAGTGCTGGTGTGTTGTTCAAGGCCTTCCAGGAGTTGTGGAGCACGGACTGCCAGGAAAAGTCCTAAGATCCCAAAGAGAGGTGGCTGCTAAAAGCAGATTTACTCATGTAATTGCAGCATGAGCACATTCACTCTCTGAGTCCAACCTGAGATGTGTGATTGGAATCTGGAGCTGTGGAACAATTTGTGTCCCAAATTCACAACACGCTTTCCAGACCTTCGACTCCAGTTTCTGTACAAAGCAGGGAATGATAACATTAGGCTAATGGCAATCAAACCTCAACAGCACTGAGGGCCCTTCAGATGGAAAGGACAGATATTTGCATTCACTTCAGTTCACTCCCAGCACAATTCCTTCATTTCTCAGAGGTGACAGGAGAAAGTCCTTGCAGATAATGATCTTCCATGGCCCTTGGCAGTCTGGTATGTTCTGTTCCATTTTCCTAGGCAGTGAGAAGGTGTTTACAGAAAGCACAGCTTTGCATTAGTTGAGTCTGTGGTCTGCACTAGTACAGTGGACTCCAATTTCAACTAAGAGATTTTTGGCTCTTCAGACTGTTTCTTGTACATAGAGTTCTCTGTTCTTCTCTTAAACAAGCCCATAAGCAAACAACCAAAACCCCAAAAACTGAAAACACCACGACTTAGTAATGATTCAAAGTGGAGCTGGAAGGGAGATGGGAAATGGGTTGCTAACGTTAAGCACCTCCTGCTGTCAGCGGGAGCTTAAGGCACATTAGGACACAAAACCAGGCCATGTATCTGGATTGACTGATCCTGTACAAGAATGAGGAGCAAACCCAAGCCTCTGGAAGCAGAGACAGAGCTTTCATTGCCTGAGATCTAAGAGCTCAGTTTGTGTTCTTCTGCCGTGGTGTTCAAGGGTCAGGGTGAGGAATTCAGCAGATGTAAAACTGGAACAGCTCTGCCTGTACCAGGAGCAAAATGTACCAGGAGCTTCCTCTCCCCATCACCTCCTACCCACCTGGACGCCCTGCACAGGGACTGTGTACCTCGTACGTGCTGGCTCTGTACTCTGG
The DNA here is from genome assembly GCA_013397975.1 of Machaerirhynchus nigripectus. Taxonomy (NCBI): domain Eukaryota; kingdom Metazoa; phylum Chordata; class Aves; order Passeriformes; family Dicruridae; genus Machaerirhynchus; species Machaerirhynchus nigripectus. The sequence goes on along the minus strand of VZRQ01005219.1, from coordinate 531,651 downwards.
CAGTGAACATCCACTGCTCATCGCCACATTTGGGTCACAGGGAGTCTCAGGGCCACCCCTGGGTGGTGACATGCAGACACTCACCGTGGTTTGCAGACAAGTGCAACACTGCAGGGCATTTTCCAGACTGCTGTAAGACTATTTCACTGCTGGGTACAAGGGCAGGCTAATTTCTGCAGAGTGAGAAACTTAGCATTTCTAAGGAGCCATTAAGCAAACAGTAACTCACCAAACAAATCACTGCTTGCCCTTTTTCGGACCCTGATTTTGCTACCGTCCATTGCAGTGAAAATAATTATGTCAAAGAATGCATAACTAGTCGTGGTGTATATCAACATGGGCTTCTGCTGCATCCAAATAGATCTCTGGCAGCTTCACTGGGGCTCTGTAATTGTCTTTGATTAACCCAGGCATAATGATAGGAAGCTGCAAGATTGTAATGGCGATGAGAATTTCACTTAACAAATGGCCTTATCAGGTGCTCTTCTGTATATCTGTATTTGCAGCCTCACTCTTGAGAAACAGGCTGGAGAGAATACAAGAGCTGTGTTGAAATAAAGTCATAGGACATGTAAGCTCAAAGCACTTCAGAGATGCAGTGAACCAAAATGTCCTTAAAACCACAGGCCTCACTCTCTCACTGCACGTGTGTTTTGATGGTTCTGATTTACAAATTGTTTGGAAAAAGAGAGGATTGAAGTTCCTGTTATTTGTCATTGGAAACCCTCAAGGTGGTTCACAAGAGAAACTGATGTGATATTTCTAGTCAGACAGAGCAGCACAAAGGCAGACGTAGCAGGAACTGTGGCTTAAACAAAGCATTGATAGGAATTTGAGAGCTGAAATCCTAATTAAGGCAATTAATGCAAAAAACCCCACATACCTAATTCTTATTACTTGAATAAAAGTTCAGCAACCAGAGACCCTCATAGATCAGAGTCTGCTCCAAAGACCATGGCATTAAGGAGGCCCTTATTCCTGATTTTAAAAAATAGGGTCATTCTCTGTTCCTTGACTTTTCCTTCCGACAACTGATGGGGTGTAAAAAACAGAGTACTGTGATGATTCATAAAATGTGTTATAAGGAACATTATCAGCTGAGATTAATGTTATAGCAAGTGTAATATTTATTGTCAGAGCAAGTGGAAATGTTTTCTACAATTTAAATTCCAGCTATGAACTTTGGCTAACTTCAGCAAATGCAGATTGTCAAAGTGTTTTCTGAATTTGGTTTGCTAGCTTGTTCCAATTTATGTTAATCCATTTGCTTTCTCAATTTCTTTTAGATGCAGGAAGTTTTTAGAATTTATAAAGCCAGCAAAAGGTTAGGTTTTCCATTCATATGTGGTAGCTTTGTTATGCCTTAGTCTGGAGAAAGAATCTGAAAACATCATCTTTAATGTTCTTTTTCACAGAACTGCCTAGTGATGCCACTGCAATGTAATAGGCCCGGGATAAATGTTTTGGGGTAGATTTCCTTACTCTGTTCTCCTGTACTTCCTATCTGACATTTCAACTTTAGGATTATCAGTTCTGCTTAGCATTAGGTATTGTTGAGAATTAGCTATTCAAAAATAACATTTCTTTTAAATATACTTACTTTAATTAAAAACTAAGTCATTGGGGAAATACAAAAGAATGATTAAATGTTGGGTAGGGATTTTTCATATGATAGAGATGTCACTTCTTGAAAGAAATCCAGAGCTGACAGAAGTTGACAGAATAAAGGCCACAAAATTCAGCTGCTCGCCTCTATGATGCCCTTGGGGAATACTGATTCTCAACTCTGACTAAAATAATAAAACCAGGTTTGGAAGGTTCAAGAATGTCCCCTTTCTAACACCTACTCAGTGAATCTCTAGAACTGAAATATTCTTCTTTTCATGCTTTAGCAAACAAACGCGAGAACTCAAACATAAATAGATGTTAATGGAAGATGGACTCAAGGAGTGCACTAAGCAGAACAATAATGCAAGTGACTGCTTCCCAAAACTGGATAATGAACAGTCTGACTGAGCAGCATGAGTTTGACTTCATTGTTTTATAGACTGGCTCCCAAACTGCACTTTTTCTGCCCAACCACGTTTGGGTACAGGTAGAGAAATGCTATTAAAATGCTGGTAAGCAGCTCCAAAAAAAATTAGATGCTAAACCAGAAGCTGAGTGGCAGCCCCAGAGGCACTGACCACTGACCTCAGCTGAAACTTGGACCACTGGATGCAGGTACCCATACGGGCCTGCCAGCCACAAATCAGATTTAAAGGGCCGAAGGGATGCAGATAAAGATCTTTTCAGCTTCTGTTGCATTTCGCTGTGCACCTGTCAACACTAACAAGTTACAACCTGAGGAGGGAAACGGTGCTTGAACAGCATTTTGTGGTGTTGGATAACTGGTTTTTGAACCTGTAGTAGGAGCTAATGCTGATTTGCACGTGGAAGTTATTTTTGAAAGACGCTACATACTGAAATATTTTGCACATTAAAATAGGAAGGCATCACAACCCTTTATTTTAAACAAAGCTTAGTCTGACTGGCTTCACTAAAAGATGCATTACATCTTGACTTTGTCCAAAAATTACTTCACAACCTCAATGAAAACCACAGGGTTACTAGAAGGAATGCTATCGAGGCAATAATTTTACATCCACTGAAATCCCAATGAAAGTTTCCTTCAATACAAGCAATGATCTTAGGGATAAACAGCACCAAAAAAAAAAAAAAGCATAAGAAAAAGGCACAAAGTCAATACAGCATGTTTTCAGAACAAACTGAAAAGGGGAAAAATGAGATGTCTTGGATCCCTTGGCATCTGTAAACATCAAGAAGACATCACACTTGGGCTAATTTCAAGGCAAAGCAGCCATATAAAGTAAATCTACAGGCTATCTAAAGTAAATCTATGGGCTTTCTTGGCCTTCTAAAATATGGAAGATAATAGAATAAGAAGATAAAAGGAAGTCCTCTTTCTTTTTTGTTAAAAAAAATTACTTTAAAGTAGGGTGGACTTTTTTTCTCTCACTTTGTAGGATCTATTTTAAATGACCTATTTAAATGTTCTGCAATTATGGTGCTTTTGTATATTTTCCATGCAAAGCTAACAGAAAGGGAATCCCTTGAAGTCATGGTATTTTAACCAACCAAAGAATAATCTTCTTTTTCTTTCTCTCTGAATCCTTCATGCCAGGTGTCTTAAAATAGATAAGACAGGTTCATTACCGTTGTCATAATTGTAGGCTTCTGTCAGTTCCATTAGTGGATAAAGGTGTCTCTGAATATTACTCATGCACTGCTAGCCAGCCCCCCAAACTCTGTGCAAGCCTCCTAAAACCATTCCTCTGCTGCTCTCTCCAGCCTCTCAAACCTGTTCTTCAGCTATTTACCACCTGCAAGGGTCCCCTTGTTACAGCATTTCAGTTTTTTCCACCTCATCCTTCTGCACTGCTTCTGGCTTACTTTAGTGATATGTTAATACCTGAATATATCTTTCTTGATTTATTAATAACTCTTTTTAAAAAAATTTGTTTCCCCTTAAACTCGGAGCATGCTGCCTTCAGATTTGCCTGGGAGGTTGGTTGAACTCCACACTTTGGAGAGGACCTGCAGTGTTGTATGTCAGGACACTATTCAGGTCGCAGATCTTGAGATTAGGCAAGACGTTGGGTTTTTTATCTTTTTTGTTATGCTCAATGTGTCTACAAGCATATCCTCCTCTTGGCTTAAGAGGATTGCAATAATGCTAGAATTTGCCTTTAGACTACAAGGTTTCCATCATTCAGGCACCAGTTTAGAGTTTTCGCATTAATCTGCCTTTGATTCTTTTGCTATTTAGTAAATATGCATAAATGTTTCTTCAGAAAACAAGATTTCATGGACAAGTGGAAGAAAAGATATTTTTCCTTTTTAAATGTTGAAAGGCACAAGTGTGAGAAAATAGTCATTTTTCTGGTGAAGTGAGGAAATTCTACAGAAGTTTATTTTTCTTCTTTAATTTTCCATCTAAGCTTTGATTAAAATTAAATTTACATGACCATGAGCTGCAGTAGGCACTGTAAAACATTTAGCACAGGCTGTTGCTGTGCGTTTAGTCCAGTTCATCCTCCTCTCAGAACTCATCCCATCTCTCTGTCACCCCATAAGTGTCTGGGGCTCACGCCACTAATCACACTTTACAAGCCAGCTCAGTTCACTAATTTGGTTGAAAATAAGCCTAATCCAGAGAAGAAAAAAGTGGTTATTTGGGGCTGGTGAGCTGGTTCAAGGAGGGTCTAATAAATTCCAGAGATGGCACGAGAGTTTGACAAGACCCTTTGGCTTGACATTTGGAAAACTCTACTGCTCTGAATAATTATTTTACCCACCATAAAATCTAGCTTTACATTTTTAAAAGATATTTCTGGTTTTTTTCTGGCTTCCTTTTAATGGTCCAGCTCGTGTTCCCTGGTGTGTCCATCCAGTGGAATGCAGCAGAGCTAACTGTGCTTATTGCTGTGCTTAAGCCTTTGCTAAGGCGAGGAAGATTTCATTTTCCCTGGTTTTGGAACAGTCTGGACTGGCTGCTCGTGCCTCAGAGACAATTACATGAGGCAGACAGGTAAGGAGAGGACATTCCTCCCTTCACCCAGATGGGGCTGAAATTCAGACGGGTGAGACACCCGTCTCAAATACAATCTTTCCTGGGAAGAGAAGATATGTCAGGGAAGGTTTAGGCTGGATATTAGGAGAATGTTCTTCATCCAGAGGGTGTTTGGACACTGGAACAGGCTCCCCAGGGAAGTGCACACAGCACCAGACTGCCAGAGCTCAAGAAGCACTTGGAAAGCACATGGTGTGATGCTTGGTGTTCTCCTGTGAAGGGCCATGAGTTGGTCTTTGATGATCCTTGTGGGTCCCTTACAATGCAGGATATTCTGTTATTCCATGATCATTTTGATACAGCATCAAAATATTTGTTGTTAAAAGCAAACATCTCTTTTTCAACTACAGGTTCAGCATCCCTTCCCTGAAGACACTTTATATCAGATCAGCACTGGTCTCTAATAATTAAATTTAAAAAAAAGACACAGATACTGAAGTAGATGGAGTTTCTTTCTCAAAAGACCATGCTCCTACATTCCTTTGCAGCAGTCTAGAGGCAATAGGAAAGCCAGTATTGGCCCCCTTTTTTAAAAACAATAATAAAAAAGTCTGTTAGCTCATGAGCCTATGGAGGCTTTAACTGAAATTAATAGAAAATGCAAAAGAAGAGGAAATTAGGGCAGCTGCAAAAGAAACCCCAGAAGCAAAAGCAGATTAAAGTAGAGCAATGAGCAAACCCATGCAACAACTTAATTTTGCTTCAGATGTTTCCCCCTTGGTGTAATTCTTTCCCCAAATCAAGCAACAAGTCTCAAGCACATGGTTTCTTTTGCAGATGCCTATGAATTCTACCCAGTGGTCCTTCAGCTGATGAGCACGGGCACTGCAGTAGCTGGGGAGTGAATCTCCCAGTGTGCTGAGACAGGAGTAGCTGGCAAGTTGCTCTGTGCTTGCTCCACGAGGTCACAGCTTGAAGCTCTTCATCCAAGAGACAGCAGCAGCCTAAACTTCAGCAAAACCAGTCTTTATTTTTCATTCTAAAGACTGAATGGCAACTGCTTTATTTACTTACTTACAAGCTTTATTCTTGAACTATCTGAGAAATAAAGTAAGAGACCTTTCTGCTTGCAGGTAGCTTTATGAAGGAGCTATTCCATCAAGGTTTACACGTGTGAGAAACCCCATTTAGGTCTGTGGAATTCCAGACGGCGATAGAAAACAGTCTCAAGTGTGAGAAAAACGTGGAGGGATGAGGATTTAAATCAGAATGTTCTAAATTCATATTCTGCCAGTGTCAAGTGACCTCATCCCATCCAGTCCTGACTGGAAGCATAGCAGGTGTGGTATTCAGGGCATAAAAGATTTCCCTTGCTCCACTGTTGAAGATAAAGTTATTAGGAGCAAACAAAGAAACAAGTCTTGTAACACAATACATTTTCTCCCCTTCTTAAAGTACCTCTTTCCTTCTTATCCTCTAATATCTCCAACCACAGTCAAAGTTATTTAAATTGTCCCTGCAGTTCTTTTATTCAGTTAATAGGCTGTCTGCTCAGGGAGAATGAAGTGTTATTTCATGATTTGGTGTGTTCCATAATGTCAGAGTTTTCTAGCACAGGATCCTTATTTTTAATATATTTCTCATCTTGAGAAATCATTTAGTGAGCAGTTTCCACATGGCATGGGTAGGACAGGAGCAGTTGCTTGTAGGTTTTGCATTTAACCCTTTACAATAAAACTTTATAGCAAAATATCCCACGTTAAGTTCTTCACCTGTTATTTTTATGAATTTTCTTTGTCTCCTGATTTCACATTTTCGGTTGTTCCAGGGGTTAAGAGGATAGGCCAAGCTTGGCTTTAGCCTCTGACAGCGAGCTGGAGGGTGAACAACCGCTGCGCAAATGAGCACAGAGAAAGAAAATAAGTAAGGCATGGGACATCTTGCAACTTAATGAAATTAAATGCCTACCCACTGTGCTCTGACAGCACGGTTATGGAAAGCTGGCAAGCACAGTGTTATGGAGCTGGACAACCCCATGGGCTGAGTTTACAAAGAGACTTGGTGAGGAAACCCACTACCAGCATCATGACCACTTGATCAAGCATTCAAGACAATGACTCATTGCAAATGAATACAAAGAGATGGAATTAACCCCCCCAGCAATCCCTGTTGAAGGGATTCATGCATTTCAGTGATTCCTCAGGTTTCCTGGATGCAGGTGATGGGTTATTTGTTGCATATTGAGCAGGGGTCCTGGATAAAATGAAGGAAGTTAGGTGGAAATAATATAGACACAGGCAAAGACATATATCTGACAGTTTCTTCCACTTTATTGAGCACAGTGCTCTCTCACAGTGCTTCTCACTTCAGTCTGTTGCAGACTTGCTCTGCTCCCTATCACACTGTGTCTTTAAAAGGATGTACATGCTGGGACTCACTCGAGTACATACAGACTTTTCAAGGATGCTCTTCCTCCCCCTCTTTTGACTGACAGTCTGGCAAAATATAGACAAGATGTGAACACTGGGTGGAGTTACCAGTTGATTTTTGGGTTTTTCTCCTCCTCGAAAGGCTATGACCTATTAGTTGATGCCTTATTAGAAGACTGCACAGTCATTTCTGTATTCTGCTGTGTTGAATGTTGTTTGCTGAGAAAAGCTGTTGTTACTGATCTATATGAAAGCAGAAACTTGTTGTAGACCTGTTAAACTGAAATTGCTTAACCATGGAAACCCCAGCAACAGACAGAGCCCATAGAAACCTTTGCTTTCCTGTTCAAAGAATTGTTAACCAGCTTCCCACACGTTTAAACAAAACAGTTTATTCTTCACCTGGGTCCTGTGTGAAGGGTCAAAATATTAACTTTTGGGCTATTTTTACCATTCTTTGGGAAAAGGAAGGTGCAACATGTAGTGGTTACATAAAATTATAGAGTCTGATCCGAACAGATTAGCATGAATTTCTGGAGACCTTCTATAAGGATTTCTACACCTGGCATGAACCTTTTCAAATGGAACAACCCAAATACATCTGTGTGCACACTGCTTCTCTCCCAGGTGGGTTTTTGTCATCTGAATACACAAGGCTTGCTCAGTGCTGGCCAGTAGAGATGCTGGCACATGACCAAGGAAAGAATGCTCCTCTGCTGCTCACGGCAATTGCAATTTCTTGTCTTGGTCTTCTGATTTCAAGAGCCAGGGGTGTGTGGGTCATGGGCATCTTTGGTTAGTTCTCACTACTGAGGACTAATTCTTATTTGATTTTCAGGATGACAACAGAAAAACTGGAGAGAGAGCAGAAAAGTGCAACGCAGTGCCTGTGGAAAAAGAGTTTAGGATGTGCACAAATCCATAAGTAACACAAAGGTAGGATGATGGCAAATGCATGGAAGGCACCTCTTCTCTGCCACTTGTGTGCACTCATATAGCCTGATTTCAGGTGCTGTATCTCAAATTGCACTTGTAAGTGCTCAGGAATGAGTAGGATGTTTAGCTCATTTCCTGTCAGTTTATTTCTCACTCAGAAAATTACTGTGGATGAAAAAACAAAGCAAGTTTTTGCACAGAACTGCCCTCGCCTTCAGCTGCAGCCCCATTTACATGTGTGCCGAGTGGCTTGAGGAAAATGCTCTCCAAGGTTTCCTGCTGTGAGCAGTAGACTCAGCATCTCAACTGGCCTCTGCATTTTGATGACTCTGTTACTGGAAGCTTTCTTTCCTGACAGACTTTGAACGCACATAAAGCTCAGTTTCAGTCTCAAGTTCCTGCATCAGCCCAGAATTAAACTGGGAGAGGTAGGTGACCAAGCATGTCTGTGTGTTTAAAAGAAAGGTACTGCTTAGAAGATCTCACAAAGATGTGAAAGGAAACAAAATATAAATAGGCTTCTGTTATTTCTGAGCAGATTTAAGGATGAATGCCAATAGCCAAGAATAAAAAGTACCTTTCTCTCCCAAGACCTTCGACTTAGGTATGGTAATGACATTATCAACAAGCTAATTGCACCATTACTGAATGCCACCCTGAGTGTGTCTGCTTGGGTGGGAAGTAGTATATCTCACATTTCTACCTTTTCTTCACATACTTCTCTCTGCAGAAAATCCTGTTATGAATCTGTCTGCCTGTTAGCTTTTGCTCTCCTTTTGCTAAGCTGAAAAAGGAAAAAACACATGCTGCTGTGGCAAACAACAGACAGGGGGAAAAAATCAAAGGAGATGAATGAGGTTCCATCACAGTAGGAAATTTAAGAAAAGGTTAGAGTGACATTAAATGGGCATGGTGTGTAGTCTGAAGTAATCTTGTAAACTTCAGGGAACCAGACCAGGTACTCCAACTTGCCCTGTCTGGCTCTGATGTCTTCCAATCACTACCATCAACCTACACCTATACCTATACCAGGAGAAAATTTCTCCTGATAGTGATAGAACCTCAAGCTGGGTCTCAGAAAATGGGTGCAACCAAGTGACTCTAGGATGTAAACCTTTAAAATGTTTTATTCCTGAAGCACATCATCATCGTGGATCCCAGTCCTGACCTTAGCTTGTGCTTATGTTATACTTTAAAATTCCCCTCAATTTGCTTTGGACTGTGGTCCTGACATGTAAGCCTAAATTTAAGTGAGTTTGACATGATGTAGGCTAGGACTTAGCTTAGAAATCACTTAAGGTTTGGAGGAGAAGTTATTTTTAGTGACTGTAAATTAGAAATATAAATATATGGCATACTGAAACCCTAATAATGAAATTGTGCTGTATAACTAAGTTTCCTTCTCAGATGAGTTCTACACCACCATAAACACATGCCATTGTTAATAGCCACTTACAATAGAAACATCAAGAATTACCTACTTCTAGTGTAATTTTAGTTCTCAAATATTTATTTCATGGTTTACTTGGTTAAACTATGATATTTTATTATGCTTCATGTATGATGTTTGATTCAGTCTCTTAGTAGTTGTTTGAATGTGGTGGGAGTAGTGATCTCTTTGAAATTGTCAATATGCTCTTTCACCTACTAAATAAGCAAGGAATTAGTTTAACATCCAGATAAGGTTGCTGATTAAACAAAATGGGCATCTTGATCTTTACACCTGCATTTCTGTGCCTGCTGCTAAAATAGTTATAAACCAGCTACCATCCTAAATGAATTTTATTTTAGACCTTTGCTCTCTAATTCATTAGGTTTTTTTTAAATAGCGTTTGAAAAATTCAGCTTAAAGTATATGCAAATTGTTCTAAACAGGGCCCTTTATATACACACATCCCCTTTTAAGTGAACAGTACTTTGTTAATGGCTCAATAATTAAGAGTTTACATTTTAAAGACTTCAGTTTTTAATTGGCTGAATATTAATCACAGATCACTTTCAGTTCTGTTGTGATATGCAAATTATTGATGTCTCAGCTGCATTTGTTTTCAGGTATCAGTCTAACCGCATAATGCAAAATAACATTCTGCAATTATTTCAATTAGATGCAGTCAGCCTTTGGAGCAAGCTATTTATTTCATTTCAGTAAATGAAGAAAGCAGTTGCTGTTTTCCATTCCCTGGCGTTTATTGCCCAAAACTAGCACTCACAACCGGTATGTGTACAGCACATAAACAGTTTTCTAACTGGATCACTTTAGCATTCATGGTAAAGGACAAGCAGTTGAACTCCCCTTGCAAGATTTCATTTGGTTAACTGGCTCTTCTGCTTTGGAATGAGATGTCACCTTGTTGGGGGGTATTCATTACCATTTTAAAGTGTATTATGGAAGGCAGAGTCAATAGGAGTTGTTAATTAGCAGAATCTGTCTAGCACCAGTGCATAACATTTGAGGATTTTTTCCGTCAGACTGCAGCTGTTACCTAAGCAGAGAAGGAATTTCACCTAACCACAAAGAATGAAACAGACAAATAGCTGCGTTGTCTTAAGAACGGGTCGGGTATGTCTCCTCGCAGCGATTTCGCTCCATAATTGCAATTCACATTAAATGCAGCAAATGTTACCATCCTGCCCACTCAGTTTCCACCTCTACTTTTGTTTCATGCCGGGAGGGGAGATCGCCAGAAAAGAGAGGGGGGAGTCCTTTCTTGCCTTCTCTCTCCTTCCCCCGCTCGGCTCTCGCAGCCGCGCTGCCCTGCGGCTCCTCGGGCGCGGGGGCCGCGCTGGCCCCGTCCCGGCCGCGGGCTGCACTTGTGGCTGCCT
>VZRQ01005219.1:393968-519764 GCA_013397975.1 Machaerirhynchus nigripectus | reverse complement strand
GGGAGCCAGAGGGCGACGGGGTGCCCACGGCACAGGGGAGCCGGCACCAGCCGTGCCGGATGCGGCAAAAAATTGCGGTAGTGCCGGCACTGCTGGCCGGGCTCGCCGCCCCGCCGCCAGCCCCGCGCAGCACCCGCAGCCTGCCCGCTCGGCACCGGCCGGGGCCCCGGGGCTGAGGAAGAAGAGGGGACTCGAGCGTGGGCGAGGCAGGGATACGGGAGGACGGCGCCTGCCAGGGGGAGGGAGATGGAGCGGCGGGGGCGCGGGGGGGCCGGGCNNNNGGGGCGCGGGGGCACCGGTCCGCCCCTGGGGGCGCGCTCGCCGCGGCCGGGATCGGGAGCCTGCGGGCGTCGGCAGACCCTGCTCCGCTCCCCCTTCTCCCCGTGCTCGTGATAAGCGGCCTCCTTGACCCCTTCAGCCATCCCTTCCTCTCATCCTTCCTTGTCTCCTCTGTACTCTCCTTCTCTCTCTTGTCCTTCTGTCCTGCGGTCTTTCCTCATCCCTCCTCTGCCCTCCCTTCCAGGTCCCCCGGCACATTGTCCCCTCACGTCTCCCTCCAGCCCCGTTCTCCTCCCTCCAGCTGGCTCCTGCTTTTCTCCGCTTTTCATTCTGGCTCCCTCCTGCCAACTCAGTGGCATCCCACAGCAGGAAATGAAAGGGACAAGTTGGGAAATGGGGGTAATGGGAAGATGGGATGTGTGTGTGTGTGCAGTGTATTGATTATTGATTGATTTGTTAAAGGGGAAAAAAGCTACCTTGTAACTCAGAGGAAATGCTGTGGCTCGAGTTCTTCTGCGTAAAAAATGGCAGCTCAGCTGGCCTGACTGTATGCAAAGGGTTCTTATCAATGCAGGAATAAGAGCAAATTACATAATGTTTTACCAAAAAAAAAAATTAGTTTTCAGGTTTCAGTAGTGTCAGGCTGGCGAATTGTGACTTTGTTTTGCCCTGCAAGTCAGTGTATTGTTATTCCTGGGGATGGGGCTGTGTACTTGTGCATGCTTCTTCCATGTCTGTGTGCTTCCATTGGTCACCCAGAGCTGATCTTGTTCTGTGGATAGTTGTATATCTGCAATCAGTTTATCACCTACTTATTTAAAGTAGGTATCAGAAGTGACAGAAACAATGTGTGTGCATGCCTATGTAGCCCTTGAGTGACTATCTTTATCACAGTGATATATCTGTATCTGTTGATGCTCTTGATGCATATACTGAGCATTGGCATTGCTTTTTGTGTCAGCACCTCCATCCTTTCTGTACTGTGCTATCCCAGCCCAGATGTTTGGGCATGCATAACGTCAGCATTTGTGTTTAATATCCCTGAAATGCTCAGCAACATATGAGCAGTGCAGGATTGAGGAGAGTAAATATGCATAAAATTGGAATCTCCTTTGGTTATTTTACTTTGTTAGTTATGCATGCTTGGCATGTACAAGAGAGAGAAATACATTTGACAGACCTGAGAGTTATTTGTGTTTGTCTACAGAAATTTACATTCCATGTTTGAAATCATCCTAGCTCCTGTGCATTTGTTTGGTTGTTAGAGTCTTTCATGTTATTTTAAATTCAGTTCTTGTAGTTTATCTATAATCCTTGGCAGGTACAGTAGCTCAGTGGTATGCAGTTTTTAACCCAAATGACGTTTTGGAACAATGTCAGCTGAAAAACATTTTCTTTTTTCTTTCCTTCTTTCTTCTTCAGATACTTTATCTTTGTTCAGGAGCCTAAGGTTGCTTGCTGATCATAAGAAGATGATTCTGTGGCTCTTTCTGGTTCTGTCATCTCCAGTTTCTTCTACAACTGCAGATGCTGATATATCTGTGGAAATTTGCAATGTTTGCTCCTGTGTGTCAGTTGAGAATGTACTCTATGTCAACTGTGAGAAGGTTGCAGTCTACAGACCAAATCAGCTTAAACCACCATGGTCTAATTTTTACCACCTCAACTTTCAAAACAACCTGCTGATTATTCTATATCCAAATTCCTTTCTTAATTTTACACATGCAGTGTCCTTGCAACTGGGTAATAATAAGTTGCAGAACATTGAGGGAGGGGCCTTTATGGGTCTTAGTGCATTAAAACAGTTGCACTTGAACAACAACGAATTAAAGATTCTCCGCGCTGACACTTTCCTTGGCATAGAGAACTTGGAGTATCTCCAAGCTGACTACAATTTAATCAAGTTTATTGAACGGGGAGCCTTCAATAAGCTTCACAAGCTGAAAGTCCTGATACTTAATGACAATCTGATTTCATTCCTTCCCGATAATATTTTTCGATTTGCTTCTCTAACCCATCTGGATATACGGGGAAATCGAATACAGAAGCTTCCATACATTGGAGTTCTGGAACACATCGGGCGAATTGTTGAATTGCAGCTAGAAGACAACCCCTGGAATTGTACTTGTGATTTGTTGCCTTTGAAAGCGTGGCTGGAGAACATGCCCTATAACATCTACATTGGAGAGGCTATCTGTGAAACACCCAGTGACTTGTATGGAAGGCTGCTGAAAGAAACCAATAAGCAGGAGCTGTGCTCCATGGGGACAGGGAGCGATTTTGACGTGCGCATCCTGCCTCCCTCGCAGCTGGAGCCCGGTTACAGCACACCCAACGGCCACACCACTCAAACATCAGTGCACAGATTAGTCACGAAGCCGCCAAAGACTACAAACCCTTCGAAGATCTCGGGGATAGTAGCAGGCAAAGCACTGTCTAATCGCAATCTCAGTCAGATCGTATCTTACCAGACCAGGGTGCCTCCTTCAACTCCTTGTCCGGTCCCTTGTGTTTGCAAAACTCATCCTTCAGACTTGGGATTAAGTGTAAATTGCCAAGAAAGAAATATAGAATCGTTGGCTGAACTCGTACCAAAACCTTTAAATGCCAAGAAACTGCATGTAAATGGCAATTATATTAAGGATGTGGATACTACAGATTTCGCTGAGTTTGAGGGGCTGGATTTGCTACATTTAGGCAGCAATCGGATTTCAGTGATCAAAGGAGATGTTTTCCGCAACCTTACAAATTTACGGAGATTGTATCTGAATGGCAATCAGATAGAGCGCCTGAGCCCAGAAATGTTTGCTGGCCTCCACAACTTGCAGTATCTGTATTTGGAATACAATGTTATCAAAGAAATCCTAGCAGGCACCTTTGACTTAATGCCAAATTTGCAGTTGCTCTACCTGAACAACAATCTTCTGCGAAGCTTGCCAGCGTATATTTTTGCTGGTGCACCACTTGCTAGACTGAATCTGAGGAACAATCACTTCATGTATTTACCTGTAAGTGGTGTTCTTGATCAGCTAAAATCTCTTACACAAATAGATTTGGAAGGTAATCCATGGGACTGCACTTGTGATTTAGTTGCTTTAAAACTGTGGCTTGAAAAGCTAAATGACGGTATTGTGGTGAAGGAATTGAAATGTGAAACACCTGTGCAGTTTGCTAACATAGAACTTAAGTCTCTGAAAAATGAGATTCTCTGCCCTAAACTTTTAAACAAGCCATCTGCTCTGTTCACTAGTCCCATGCCCGCTGTTATTTTTACAACACCACTGGGACCAGTCCGGAGTCCTCCTGGTGGCCCAGTTCCATTGTCCATCCTAATCTTAAGCATATTGGTTGTGCTGATTTTAACAGTGTTTGTTGCTTTTTGTCTTCTTGTTTTTGTGCTTCGGCGCAACAAGAAACCAGCTGTAAAGCATGAAGGGATTGGAAACCAAGAGTGCAGTTCTATGCAGCTGCAGCTAAGAAAGCACGATCACAAGTCAAACAAAAAGGATGGACTGGGTGCAGAGGCCTTCATCCCTCAAACCATTGAGCAGATGAGCAAAAGTCATACCTGTGGCTTGAAAGAGTCTGAAACAGGCTTCACATTTGCTGACCCACCAGGGCAAAAAGTCATTCTGAGAAATATGAATGACAAGGAGAAAGATTTATTGCATGTGGATACCAGGAAAAGACTTAGCACAATCGATGAACTGGATGAGTTATTCCCTGGAAGGGATTCCAATGTATTTATTCAAAATTTTCTTGAAAGTAAAAAAGAATACAACAGCATAGGGGTCAGTGGCTTTGAAATACGTTACCCAGAGAAACTGCAAGACAAAAAAACCAAGAAATCTCTAATAGGTGGTAATCATAGTAAAATTGTAGTAGAACAAAGAAAAAGTGAATATTTTGAACTAAAAGCTAAACTTCAAGGTTCACCTGACTACCTACAAGTCCTTGAAGAACAAACAGCTTTGAACAAAATATAGGTCATACAATCTTATTGCCTACAGAGGACATTTATTTAATGATGAAAGTGCCTTTTGTTGACTTTTAACTTCCAAATACTATATTATATTGATAGGCATAGAGGCAGGTGTATCCAAGGGTGTCTGATTAACTGTAGCTGCATATGATTTGTCAAGTAGAGGAGAATTTCCGTAATAGATTTTACTCCATAAAGCTCATGCCCTGTGGAATCCTGTAGGGATACTGCAAACTCTATTGCCAAAGGGATGCTTTATACACGTTACACTGAATTTAACCTCAAGAGGCATATATGTTTTGTATCTTAAATGCAAACCATCGTCTCCTTGTGATTTGTTAGAACAAACACAAGAAACCTGGTACTGATATTTGTACTTCAGCTGGGTCCTTCATCCTGCACGTGGATTTAAGTTGGTGGAACTGGAGTAAACCTTTGATTTGTGGTGTTCTAATGGCACTGTTTAAAGCTTATCTGGAAAGTAACAAGCATGCAAAGAGAGAACATTCAATAGTATGTGTAAATTGGTTACATTTATGGGCTGCATCTTGAAACCACTGGAATTATAATGTTAAATTGTGCAAATATTTGTTTAAAATATACCATGCATTACATACCTATGAAATAAATCTGACCACCTGAAGCATACATGTCTATACAGAAAATTAAAAAAAAAAAGAGAAAGAAAATAGTTCAACCTGACTTCTGCAGTATTCGTGACATCTGAAGAAAGTATTTGATATTTATGCAGAATCTGTTCTAAGACTCATCTCCAATTAAAACTAGAGTTCTTCTCAGTTATGTGAAACTCTTGCAACCCCAACAGGTTGTCCAAAATTGTCAAAGTGCTTACTGTGTGAGCGTAGCAGAAATTATTTTTGTAATATAATTCATATTTATGAAATACTTTGTATACTACATAGGAAAAAAAATATGTACTCCTTAAGATGTATTTAATATGCTTGACTTGTTTTCCTGATCACAATGCATTAATCATTCAGTATAAATAAAACCAGAACAATATACCAAACAGCAACCGGGGATGTAATGTATAGCATCATCCAGAATTAAGTGATCAGATATAATAATAATAATAATAAAATTGTTCTGTACTATTCTTGTGAGATTAGCATATTATCTTATTTCAGATTTGTTACCGATGGTGCATTTTAAAATAGATTCATTAGTTTTTTAGTATTGTGTCTCAGGCAGTCATTTGCCATGAGTTTTCTTGCTTTTCAGGTCTCTACAGCTTAATCTAAATACTTTTCACTACAAGCATTTACAGAAATTCATGCTAAGGGGAATACTTTATTGTATATGCAGAAGTTTTCTGTTCTTATTATCTCTATGGCTGCTGTTAATCAGCAAAACCTGATCAGAACAGTGAACAATATGGCAAATCCTGTCTAAAACCACAGTGCAAAATGGATATAGTGGTCTCAGTTCAGAGGACTGTGTAGCTCATAACTAGAGAGTAAAAGCTTGCCTCTGTGAAAGCTGGATCTGAATAGCCAGGGAGAAAGGTAGGAGAATGGAGAATCCCCACTGTATCTCACTGGTAGATGGTACTTTGACATGAGAATGGAAATATATTGGTAAAGCATCGTACAGCAAATCTATGTGATGAGATTAACAAAATTTCTTTGATTTGATGAGCTTTGGATAAGACCCTCTTATCTCCTTTGCTTTCAGAACCTTTACCCCTCCCTACCTTTTATAATCAATATTTAAATCAATTAAGATAGTAGGATATAAACATGAACGTTTTTCATGAATTTGAAGCTAGCAAAAATTAGAGCAAGACTCAATAATAATACCGTGGAGAAGGCTGTGTCAGCTATTTCCAATATAAACCTCTAATTTCAGGGCTTTATGACACAGAGTTGAAATTTTTATTCTGGAATGATACTTGGCAAACAGCCTGCAGTGTATTTTTATCAGAAAAGGCAAAAAAGAAGCACTGCTTCTTTATTTAAGAGAAAGCAAACAAAATGTTTCTCTACTTTCAGACGTTTGCTTATGCTCTTGTGGCTTAGAAAGAAGGTGCTTTTATTATTTTTCTCCATACTTCAAAGTATATACATGATTTCAGATAATAAAACTACGAGAGCTAAATTAATGGACGAGTTTCTTTCAAAAAGCTGCAGCTATCCATGCACAATAATTAACTTAATTCAGAATGTCATAGGGATTTTCAGGACACGGATGCTGCGTGCACATGCAATTCTGGCATAGAACGTTCCTGGTTGACCAGTGATGCAATACATGGCTAAGGTCTGGATGAGAACATGGGTGTTTATTGTTCGTGGGTTCAGGAGTGTCCACGATGCGCTGACCAGGTGGATTCTGCTGGCTCCTTCAGCAGGCTGAGATTGACAGGCCACGGGGTCTGCCCTGCACCGTGCTGTGTGGCCTCGAGGCTGTGTCCAAGTTCACTGGGATTTTCCAAAGCAGAAGGTATCTGACACAGTGAGTTGTCACTGTCATGTCCTGTAGGATCATCCTGAGAGGAATGTGTTAAAAATACGAAAAATAGCAAACAAGGAAATACTTCTAATTGATGGTAAAACTGATGTGCTTATGACTTGTGTTGCCCTGAGTCAAAAGAACAACTATAAATGATCATACCTTCCTCAGCTAAAAAAAATGAGGGTTTTTTTTGTTTTCTTTTGTGCTGTGAGGTTTTCTGGGGGTGTTCTTTCTGGTTTGGGTTTTTTTTTTTCATTTTTTTTAAGTTTTTTTGGTTTTTGGAGTGATGTCTTCTATTTGCTGATCGAAAGAAGAACTGAACCGTTATGCTGTACCATTACACTGGGTCAGAGTTTCCTGATCACTGTGGCCCCAATCCCAGTAAAGCATTTCAGCTCAACCTGAATCATATGCAGAGGTACTATTCATGAGATAATAATTAGATACCTGGGTTAGATAGAGTTTTGTCATTGACTTCAAAACAAGCCAGCTCAGAACCATTGTATATAATCCATAGAGCCCAGTGACTTCTGGGGTTATGCAGTTGAGTGTAGGTTCACCAGCATCAGTAAAGGTTGCACAATCTGGACCTTCCTGTAGAAATTGTTCCTAAGTGTTTTACAATGTATGGTGCAATATGTAGGCATAATAGTGTGAGTGAAGAATGCAGAAGCTGGCAAACCACTATTTTTTCTGTGAAATTGTTACTTCGAATGGCAACCTTAGTGTCAGTTTATTTTCTCCATGTTTTGAAGCAGTGTATGTGTCTGCACAGCAGTTTTAGTGTGATGTCCATTCAAATCTCTGGTCAGTCTTTCTGAGAAGGTGACTCTTGGGTGTGGCTTAACAGGTCTGTCTGTTCATTATATTGGTTTGATTGGCCATGCTTGTAAAATGGCTGGTAAGACCCGTAGACATAAACTAAATCAGTGAAGGTGTTAACATAATCTGTTGTCTCCATTGTATTATAAAGAAGTTTCCATTTTTAAATGACATCAATAAAGTGTAATCGTTTCCTTGAAAAAGAAAAAAAATTGTGCAATTTTATCGGAAAGCAAATACCACGGTGCAAGAACACAAGAACAGGTGATTTATGTTTTGCATTGTGTTCAAGATTGACAATAATGCAGCAATCGAGTATAAATATCTTTTTTAAATGCTTTTTTTTTTTTTTTAAAGCCATAATGATGATATAAACTTTAAAGGCATGGCCTTGTGAATAATGTTAACAAATGTTTCAGAATCAAGAAAAAACATCCAGAACTTGATGGTGGTATAATATCTATAATATCTTTTGCATGATTTGTATGTTGATATTGTATGAAATGAGCACAGTGAGACTTTTTTTTTGGTTGCATCCAAAGAGTTAGGAAGGAAATATAACAAGAATGTATTTATAATCACTCTATTTTGAAATAAAGTAAAGAAAACAAAATGTATTGGCTTTACCCTGTTTTGATCATTACTAATTTAGGTTAGTTTATATTTAAGACAGTTATTTATGACATCCAGTCCAATGTAAAACACAGAAACCTATTGTTTAATAATTTTGTTTGCCTTCATCAGCATCAAAATACTAGTCAGTGTTGACTTCGGAATTTGTATGAAATATTAATAAAATTCTTTGGTACTATTGTATTTCTGAAACTAGACTTTGTTAAGTGCCTGTGATGCTGTCTTTTGGATTATTTGTATATGGATGAGAGAGAACCTGTAAAGCAGTTAGGCAGTAATGTTTTCTAACCACCTCAACAGTTTGTTGTATTTGAGAAGTTTTTCACATCTTCTGTATTCCTGCAAAGTCTTCCTGTTATGCAAATGATCCCTCCAAAGTCAGTGAATTTCTTCCATTACTACAACAAGCAGAATTTAGTTTTTAGTTGGATTCTCAGTTCTTCAACCCAGAAGTGCTTAGAGGAACAATTACATAATGTTAGGGGCATTTGTTTTGATTCTGCTCTCTTCTTATTAGTCATTTTCAATGACAGTTTTTCAGAGGAAAGAAAGTTAATTTGTCCTTGGCAGAAGCAAAAATGTCAATCCATCTACCTTTTCAGTTGGTTAGGTTACTTTTACAACTGAAAGTTGAAAAGACATCTTTAGGTAGTTTAACTTCCAAATTTATATTGTGTAGTTAAAATGGTTTACAAAGCCTCATAAAAGTCTTCATGGCAAGGGAGAAGAACAGGAACAGAATTATATTTAGATTAAACATTCCCTGTTGTGCAGGTTTTAACATGGATTATAATGGCAGCGAATGAATGGAGTGGAAAATCGGGACTTGATACAGATTTTTTTCACTTCCAGTTGAAGTGTAACATTAGGAACAAACCCACAGCATTAGTTGAGAAAGGCCTACATGTAATATTCCGTATAATTTCTTTCTAAAGAAAAGCTCAAGAACCAAGAATTAATTATTCATGTTTTGATAATAAGCGTGCACTGCTTTCCTGAATGCAGAGGAATTTCAGAGTTTTCTGTTAATATGTTTTGTCATTATTAGTCTTTATTTCCAATTTCAATTCACTCATCCTTATGTATTATGATTGATGCTGTGCTGGAAAACAAAAATAGGAATATTATTGCTCAGGGACTCAGAACTCTTCTCAGAAATTTACCAATGTAAATCCAGACTGACTGAACAGACTTCAATGGAGCCAAATCCCCCTTACCCTAGTGAACAAAAAAAGCAGAAAATACTAGATCTATCCATCATTGAAATAAAAATAAGAAATTTTTGACTTGAAATGTAATATAATCTTGCTTTATACTCTGTTGATTTGTGTGGTAAAGCTGTTACTGTTTTCAAATGACTGTAGGGAGAGCACAGACTAAATGCAGTCCTGTGTCTGTTGGATGTCAGTGGAACTCTACAATGATTCAAGAGCTGTGGGCATCCCAGAGCTGTACTATGGGTACAAAACTGTATAAATTTGCTGCTTTATACAGAGACTTGGGATAGATCTCACATAAAATACAAATGCTTTCTTAACAATACAATTTACTTTCTCCCTATAATGGAGCAAAGTTTTGCTGCTCTTGTTTTTCATTAAGTAGAGAGTTTATTGCAAATGTCTTTGTTTTACTGCTAATTTTATTTGTATTCACTAGCAATACTTGAGGTAATTCATTTATTGTCTGAAAGCAGTACATTTCAACAGTCTGTTATTTTTAAAATACCAGTCACTGGTAACAGACAGATACTGAGTTATATTTAATTTCCATTCCCTAAATAATAATTCCATGAATAATTCCTCAAAAGCACAAATAAAGATCAGACAAGAAAAAAAGTCCTATCATTACTAAATCTGATTTTTTTCTATGCGTGTATGTGAAGGCTTAACACAGTGTAGTACAACTCTGATGGGTAACAAGTGGTACCTGATTTCTCTTTGGTCTTTGTTTGACCAGGAAATAGAACGTGATCTCTAAATTGTTTAGCCATCATTTTGTAAAGGTAAAGTAACAAAGATTATTCCTATGTTTCCCTCATCCACGAGGATTTCATTTCTTGGTTTTATTTCGTGTAATTTCCCGGAAGTGTGTGCACTATGACCTTCCAAAGCATCCTCCCACTCCATGCTCTCACTTCACCTTCAGTGAGCCAGTCCTTGGAGATGAAGGTTTTTCTAGGCTTGCGTTGATAGCAGTTTTCGAAGAGGCAGAAGAGTGGGATTTGTCAGTTCCTAAAAACCATCTAAAAAAGGCAAACTAAGAGCGCGTCCTGGACTGCTTCTGAGTCACGTCAGATGGTGTACGCTCCAAAACAGAGAAATGTAGGAAATGGTTTCAGCTGCTGTTGGGAAGTTTCATGCTGGGCTTTTGAAGCTGGACAGTTGTGGCTTTCCATGAGTGTAAGTTGTGCAGTGTAAAGTAAATGTGATTCAGTCAATTGCATCCTGACAGGCTGTGGCTAAATCCTGCTGACGTCTGCACCTGCTTACCTGAGCTCGGCTTTGGTGTCACTGTTCACTGAAAAGCCATGGACAAATTACTCGGGTTAAACCAGATGTGATACAGCTTTCTCAGAGAGGCTTTTAACTGGGATGTGGATACACTTGTGTGCACGCTGGGGGCTGTTTGGGTTACCCAATGTTTGCTGAGCAGTGGCTTTGCTAGAGGCTCTCTTCATGTGCTACATTGGTGCTCGCATCTGAGCGTGAGACACTGTACAGAAAGCACATCTCAACGAGCAGAGCCACAAAGGGCAGCATGTTTTGACAGATTTTGAGCTCTTCACTGCAAGAAACTGCAGGAAAGGATGTACCATACAGCAGATTTTCTTGCTCCCTGGCAGGGTTTCATAGACCTTGTGAGTCCTTCTCAGCAGGATATTCTTCTTGTCTATACACCGCAAGTAAGGCTCCAGGTCACCAGTCTCGTGTATGTGCAGTCTGTGTTTGCTTCTACCCAAAAATAGTTTCTTGGAGAAGGGTAAAGAAGTAACTTCCCTTTTTTTTCTTTTCTTTTCTTTTCTTTTCCTTTCCTTTCTTTTTTTTTTTTTTTTCTGAAAAGCGAAATGGGCTGAATTTGAATTTTTCCAGACTGAAAAAGAAAAATGCAGGTATTTTAAAGAATGGTCACATTGTTGGTTAATATCTGTATTATGAAAGTATTTTACTAAGAGAGAGAGGAAGAAAGCAGTTGGGTTTATATTTTTAGCATGCAACTTTTCAGCTTCCATTCTTGGGTTAGAATATGCCCCTGGGGTGCCAAGGGACTGACATGTGCAGCTCAGGGCGCAATTTAGTTGCAAAGATTCATCCTCAATGTCTTTCTGCCTTTTGTGTGGTAGAAATAAAATGCAAGGTTTTAAATGTTCCCCTCTCTGTTTGCTTTAATGGAAGTTACATCAGCAGTCGTTCTTCAGGAGCAGACTTCAAGCTCCTGTTGAGTTGTGCCTGCAGTTTGATGAAGTTGGTTAGCAACAAGAGTACAAATGTCATACAAGGGTTGATTTCTTTGGATGGGGTTAACATTTTGAAATAATTGGGGTTCATATAGTTTCCGTCTTAAACATCGTCAGTGCACTGTTTTATACTTAGGAAGATCTTTACTTCTTCGAACAGTTCAATAAACCAGTGGCTTTACAGATGTGATCAGGAAATTTGGTGGAAATATCTAGAAAAAAAGCTTTGCTTTTAGTTCTCACTTTTTTTAAGATGAAGATAAAGAGCGACAGCATTGTGAATAACCTGGATTTAAGATTTCTTTTTGTTCCATGAAAATGACTTTTGCCTTAACGAAGTGAAATATTCAGAAAGTACAAGTGAAATATTCAGGAATTCATGTGGGAAAATTCAGTTTGTGCCAAGTAACGAGGCCCCTATTTTGTAATCCCTTCTCAAGAATATAAGCTATGGATGCCATAAGAGGTTTTATCTTTTAAGTAGCTTCCCCTAGAATCTGGAGTTTCAATTCATCTCTTGGACCTATGGCATGAACATGATTTTATGATTTTGCTGTATTGGTCAACAAAACAAGAGTGTGACACATTCTCTGTGTGTAGCTTGGTCAAGTAATTTATACCACTTATGACAGCAAAGATAGTAAGGATTATAAATTGTAAAGTGGGTTGGTAAGGATTCCTATACATTTGCAATGTGCTTTCAAAATGAAAGCAGCATGCAAATGATGAGTATTATCAGCATACAATCCATTTCAAAAGGGGAGTACCATTGTACTGTGCAAGTGCTCAATTGTTCAGATTGGGAAATATCGCTGAAAGTGGATAAGCTGTGTTTTCCTCTTTGTAGACTTTTCTTCTTCAGCTGTTAAATAGACCTGTTTACTCTGTACAGAGCAGTACAACTCTGAGCCATCCGCAAGAAAATATGTAAGCCTGAAAACGAGCAGCAAATACATTCCCTCCCAGAAGAACATCTGCATTATAATAATGAGATCACTCATATTTTCCACTATCGTCGGCACCTTTGGCCGTTTTTGCTACGCTGACAAGTTGTGGGACTGAGATGTGGAGCTGGTACCAGCTCCTGTTTCTTTTCCCCACACAAGTATTCCCTTTGACACTGCACATGGATGAGGTCAGTTTGCCTCAGTGTGTCTTAGTGCCACATGGGGCTGGAGCAACAACATGAATTCATACCCACTCTGCAGGCATTCGCTGTGAACTAGAACTAGAACTATCATGAACTAGATATGCTCAGAGATAAGGGACACATGGCAGTGACCTTTACTAAAATGCCTTCTCCTTTTCCCTCTGGGGCACACCTGTGCCATGGCCCACCACATGCACAGCATCCTTGGCTTGCTCCAAGGAACAAGGTTGTAGCAGGGCTCAGTAACATCCTTGTTTTGACCCTGCAGGGAAGCAAAGTAACCCAGGAGCTCTGTAATCAAGAATGTAAGACTCTCCTTGGCTGTCTGCTGTTTGATACATGGGCTGGTCCCTTTTGCAGTAGGAGAAGCAATCTTTGCTTCTGGGTCCAGTCTGAACTCTAGGGACCAGGTAAGAAGAACTTATTTGTTCTTCTTACCTATTTGTTCTCAGGTAAGAAGAACTTATTTGACCAAGTGAGATTTCCTCCACAGGACAGCTAGCCCAGGTTCTCTGTCAGAAATGTGGACATACATGTTTTTCCCTATCTGTAAGTAGTATACAGTCAAACTTGCATTAACACTTCTAATGGTTTGGTAATGTGCTACACATAATGCACGTGCACATGCAAAATTGCATTTCCATGTGGTATTGCTGAGTGTTGCTGGCAGTAACTGAGCACAACCATTTTTTACCTCAAAACCTATTGTGGTGCCCAGATTCAGATTTCTTTGCCTAATAATTACATATGCTTCTGGTATAATAGTTTATTCTCTTAATAACAACACTGTCTTTCTTTTTAACAATGACAGAAGGCTTTCACCTTTTTTTTATACTCACTCCTCTCTGCAGTTGAAGTTCTATGAATCCATTTCCAACCCATAAGGAACAAAGAAAAAATCCTCCACAGGAAAACTCCACTTTATGTAACGCACTGAAGATGGCACTGTAGTAACAACTTCATACTGTGAGTGATAAGATATGCTTGTGTTTGTTGCTGGGAAATTGTGATTTTTATTTTGTTTTTTATTTATTTAGCTCAGCTAAATAAAGCCAAAGGTCAGTTTAATGCAGCTCCACCCAATACTGCTACTGTAATTAAGGGTGAAGAAGGGTTTCTGTTACTTGGACTTATCACAAGGAGACTCCAACTCTACCCAAACTATGTGGAATAGTTTAGAGTTGATCTTCATAATGATGGCGTATTTTTTGTTAAAAAAGAAAAAATCCAAGGAAGACACCAAAATCCTTTCTGTAAAGGGTATCACTCCACGTCTGTAACCTTAACAGGCCATGTTAAGGCATATTAATACCTCAGCAGGTCTCTAAATACCCAATGAACATTGGGGCAGGGCTTTGTGGTATGAGTTGCACTAAACAAATCTTCCAAAATTCAGTTTCCTAGGGAGTTTTGAGGCTTTTATTAATCTGAAACAGGAGCTTCAAGTTAAAAAGAAAAATGACCAACCACACACAAAGAACACCAGTCACAGGTAACAGCCACATTTAGGTTAATGATGATTTGTAGTAGGAAAAAAGAAAAACAAATTTAAACTCACAGTTTATGGGTCTGAAATGATGCTGCTATCTGTTTCATAACCCACACCTTTTAAGCGTTTCCCTCATAGTAGGTGGGAGTTTTGGGTTGTTTTGAAGTATGTGAGTAATTGGGCCACTGTGCAGCAATTCCCTCTCACAACTACTTCCATCATACCTAACTGAGCTATTCTGAAGGGCATTAAAAAGGGAAACTCCACATTCTTTTTAGGGTTTGTCTTGCTCAGGAGAAGTCAGTGGAAGAATTTGTGTGAGCCACCACAATGGGGATCTTTTTCAGGTGTTGAGAAAAAACTGCAGGATTTAAAACCCCACTGATTTCCATGAGAGACAGCATCTGTCCCAGACGACCTAATGCTCTTTGTCAGCAAACTAATTTTGGGGAGGAAAATTTTGACTCCCCTCTCAAGAAGTGTAAGTACTTCTCCTCCTGCAGTCTGGTATTATAAGTGTGCAGCTTTTCAAAGATGTGGGAGTTAAATAAGTAAATAAGTTTAGGGCCTTGATCTTGGAATAAATCCAGTAGGAGCTCTCTAATTACACCAGCAGGATGTTCTGCTCTTTACACAGCACTTTCCAGCTGCCTGAGCAGCCTCCTCAGCCTCCCCTTCTTTGCCAGCTCAAAACTTCCCACAGAACCTCTACAGATCCCTCTGCAGAGGAAGATGCTGGGTTTGTTCTGGTGGGAATGGAAGCAGGGGTAAATTGTTTCTATTTGTGCCACCAGGACCCCCCAGCTACAGTAAAAACTCATTGTGGGTAATGAAGACAGACAGAGGCAAGCCAAGAAGCCCCTGGTAAGGTAGGGGGATGTTTGAGGCATGCTGAAGGAGGAACTGAAACAACTTGTGTTTGAAGTTCTGGAGCTGGAATTTCTGCTTAGAGGTGCCTTTGGGGCCATGGGATTGCTTAGAGGCCAGTTAGCAAGCAAGATAGGTGGGAACAGACTGAGCTGCTACAAAAATAAGCACTCTAACTTATATCCTCATGTAAACATTTGGAGATGTCTGTGATGCATTGGCCGTTAATATTTAATTTATCACCTATTAAATATTTCATTTTGTATAGTTCTTTACTGGAAAGGTGATGGATTGTGTCATCCACAAGGACCTATCTATAAAGATCTGGCAGATTCCTCAGTCTTTTGAAAAATAATTGGATTTATAAGCAGTTTGCAGGAGGTAAAATGCATTATGGAGATATTAGTCATGTGCAAACGTGTTGTCTCATCTTAGTTTGTAAAAAGGCAGGAGTAAACACCTGCAGGCTGTATTTGTATTGCAAAGGGAGAGTTATTATGAACCTGTAGAGAAGCTGCCACCTGGATCTTCACTACCCCCATCATCACACAAACTTTGAGCTGTTTGCTTCTACCTCCCATGGCTGAGGGAGCACAGAGCAGTGTGAGGAGTTGAGGTGTTAGCACAGGACACTGTTCCTGTCTTGGGGCAGTGGGGTAGTCTCCACACTACTCCTGTAGTGTGGACTTGTGCCACCCTAATACCTGGAGGGTGAAGCGGCCCAAGACACAAGCCAGTAGAGCTCAAACACTGTCAACAAAAAGTGCTGTGCAATCCTCCCCCTATTTTTTTTTTTTTCATGAAAATGGCATGTGGAAGCTCCATGCCACAGTCTGTGTCCTGTTCTGTGGTCACACATGGCCACCATCTCCGCTGACTGTGTCCCATCCCACACACACAGATCTTGGTGAACCCTCAAAGCAGTCCCCCTCTCTGACTGTGCCGCAGACAATGAACACCTCCTTCATTTTCCAGTAGTTCTTGTTCTTAATCCAGGAAAGCATTTTCTTAGGTCCTTAACAGCAAGCTTAAGGTTAAGCATTTATTTAAGCACTCTGCTAAACTGTGTCTGGCTGAATCCCTGCCAGATGAAAACAGATGGGCTAATTTACCCTGGTGTTCTTGCATGACTTCAGGAGAGCTGTAAGAGCAGCAATCCTGTTGAAAGGTGGACTCCAAAGCAAGCGAGGGGCAGAGTTAAATTGTTCCAGTCCACGAGATGTTTCTGAGTTCCCTGGGAATCTGTAGATTTGGAGATTGTTCTTGCCCTCCTTATCCCTTCTCATCCAAGGGAGAGTACAAGCCTCTCTGCAAGGAGTGTCACCCCAGCTGGTCGCCCCTGGTGCCATCTCAGGTAACTGCAAGGAACAGAACAGAGGAACATCAGTCTTCCCCCATTTGTCACCAAGAAACAGCTGTGCCTGGGTTCTGTGCAGTGAGCAGGGCGCTTTTTCTGCCCTGTCACCCAGTCTGTGCTGTAGGGTGATGGAAACAGAAATGTGTTCCTCTCCTGATGGCATTTCTGATGAGCCAGTGGAGACACAAACTGTTGACGGATCCTTAAAACCCTTCCCTTTTATTAAAGAGCAGCCAGACATGCTGTGGGATTGAATTCTGAAAACTCATGTTTATGTGTTTGAATTTGGTTTCAAATTTTGACCACTGTCTGTCACTCATGAAACAATGTCATAAGTTAAAGGTTTTGCAATATGCCACGTGCTTTTAAAAAAGCATTAAATAATGGCTTATACAACAAAGTAATGAAACAAGTTACCAACTTACGAACACAGATTTGTGGAGATGCATTTTTAAAGTAAATTGGTTTTTATTCACAAGCCTGAAAATGTTGCTAATGCTGGCAGACACATTTAAGTGCTGTAGTAGAAGGTGTCAGAAAGGTATATGACTTAATACAATATGGTCTCAAGGAAAAAGGGTGAGAGAGCATGGAATTAAAAGCTTTAACATAATTCAAGAGCATGCTGAATCAATACTGTCTTGGCAGTATTTATTGTTCTAGTGTTATATTTAAAGGGTTTTTTTCTGTGTGTGATTTTTCTTCTCCAACTGATGATACTCCTGTTATCCACAGGCAGTCTAGCTTGTTACCAAAATGTGCCTGTTTATAATAGCTTTTATGCCAAATGAAAAAGTAGGAGGAAGAAAGGAAGGGTGGAACTTGGGCTTTAAGATGTCTTTCTCATGAATTATTCATGTTATTTATTTCCCAAGATCAAATGCTGTTTTTGAAAAATAGTATGACAGGGAGTGCGCAAGAGATTTCAAGAGGTTGAATATGAGCAACAAACCTTTTCTAGGAGAGAAGAAACAATAAAACGGTCTCCAAACCTCAAACAGAAAGTTTGCCTAAGAAATATCAAAGATCAGTGTTGTGGGACTGTAAAATGCAGACCCGAATCTATCATTTTACTTTTACAGCAAGGTGTCTTCAAGCTCTTCTCTGATCCAAGACTAAAGAGCAATTTTCGAAATGTGGTGGCAGAACACAGATCACCTCCATTTTTAGAACAACATGGCTTGGAATGAACCACTGCATGTGTTAACCTCTGTAAAAACAGTGAATTTCAGCTTCTTGAACAGCACTTTATTCTCTTTGGGTAATTAACTCTGGTATGTGAATGGTGAAGTTCCTTTATTTAACCCAGTGAGCAGCAAAGGGCATCTATGGAAAGCCAGTCTCACCCTCTTTCTTTCTTTGTAACCACGTAAAGGGCAGCAGTGGACATCTTCCTGAAATTCACTGGATGTGTGTTGGGGAACGCCCCCTGGCAAAGAAGCTGAGGATGTTCCAAGCCCTGCTTCAGTGTGGGGTTGGGAAAGGTAGGCTTGGCATGGAGACCCTCTGGTAGCTTCTCCTGCATCTGCTGGGGTCAGCAGAGCTCCACGGACCTGAGCAGCCCCAGGATGACCTTTACAGTGGATCCAGACTCTGCAGTGTCACTGGTGTGGAAGTGCAGTGTGCTGGAAAAACAAGTAACAGGCTTTTCCTCTTGGTACCATGGAAAGATGATGTGGGCTTGGAAAATACTTTGTACTGTCTAATGCTTTCTTCTCTCCTCTTTCCTTGCTTACTCTGCATATAAATTAAGACCAACTGGGGTTGTACCAGCTGCCTAATTTATTCAGATATTCAGATTTGTATTTAATGTCATCTCCTTGTCAGCCATGGTAGACTCTGGTTCAGACCCACGGTTTTTGCTGCTGCAGCAACCCTCACAGGCACAGAAGCTGGAAAACAAGTAGGATGTAATTCAAGAGCTCTTTACATCTATGTAACCACGGATACCTCAGTGATGCATATGACCAGTGTTTACAGAGTAAAGGGTGTTGTTTCCAGAAATGGGAAGCACAGACTGAATTCTCCCTGGGACATATGTGCAGCTGATAAACAGTAAAAGTAATGCTCTTCCACCTTTGTGAAACAGTGTTCTGTAGTAAGGTCTACTTTCAGTTGTTGTGACTGTAGTAGAAGTGGATGGCTGTGGGTTTGTGGCTTTGATGGCCATGGTAGACTTTGATGGCCCATTTTCATATTTAAAGTCAGGTGTGAGGGGGGCAACAAATTGCTGACAGAAGCTTGTCTTCATAAAGAATATTGTATCAGGGAAAGAGTTAATTTGTTTAAAAAGTTGTAATACTGGTACTAAATATCTCAGGGTTCTTTATTTTAAGAGCAAATAGTAAACTGCCCCATAAAAATATGATTTTTAAAGCAAAACTTACTATGTACGTATCATGCCTTTTATCTTTTATTTGTATTGTATCTCCTTATTCGTGTTATATTTTAACACAATTCCCTACATAAGGCAGTCTCCTAAAACTATCTTTCATTTAGCACTAATTTGTTGAGAATTCTTCCTTCTCAGACAAAATGAGGAGTTCTAGGACTCTACTGGCCTCTGTTTCTTTCTGTACTGCTTCAGGGTACACATATTCTGCCTCACTTTCTACTTGTTAGGTTAATGTCTTATTCATTCATTCATTCATTCATTCATTCATTTTTAGCATTCAGTTTCAAGATAGGTTTAGGAATTCTGCCCAGCTAAGACTATAAAATGTCTCAGCAATAAGTATAGGTGTACACACAAAAATCCCCAGGTCTTTAATGAACAAAGCAACTTCCATTTTCCTGATGCTTTCCCAGAGAGCCATCAGTATCATCATGACCTGTTGGCTTTTTTCTAGAGCTGGAAAATGACACTATGGGGGCAGGGAAGAAATAAAAACTATATTTCTTAGGAAGAAAATGTTCTTCAAACTACACTAAACATTAAAGTTTTTTGCTTTGCAATAAGCTTAAAATAATTTCCAAGTGTTTATTGCTAAACCACTGGGAAGAATCTAATTTTTCAGTGCTGAGAAAGAGATCATCTGTTTCAGGTTGATATGTATGTAAAAGCCTGTAGGGAAAATTTCTATGAAATTGAAGATTGCCCACAATTTTTAGAGAGCTGGAATAAAAAGCCAAACAACAAAAAGCAGTCCTTAAAAATTCCAATATTTCAGTATGTTACTGATTTCTGTAAGTATATATGACAGTTTCTCCATCTTACGTAGCAAATCCCTCTAGGAAAGGTCAGCAGAGGCAGATGTGGCGGGTGCTCTGATATTGGGGACTTGAGGGTTCTTCTTGCTTTTGCAGCACATTGGTTATTTCCTTGCTCCTGTGTCGCCCTGAGTTTTGCAGTCTTTCGATGTTTTCATTCCTGTAGTAGAATTTCTCAGGCACTTTTCTGTAAATATAAGGCATGTTTTCCTAACGATCTTTATTATTTTAATTCTTTTTTTTAGGCGGAGAATTATGATAGACTTTTGGTCTGACCAGTGTCATGGAGAGGTGGTAACCCCATCCTCCAATCCATGGTTGTCTCTAAAAAGATATATAACTGACTAAATAAAGAGGCCAGGCCCTTTTTTGCCCGTTTGCTCCTTCTTTGGCCCTTCTTTGGCCCTGGCTCCTATCCTGACAGAGCGGTGTCTGCGTGGTTCTGAGTACGACACTCATGTTCACAACTTTCTGTCGCGCGTTTCCCTCTGGGTCTGGTTCGATGTGGAAACGCGGATCAGCAACAGCCACCAAAGTCAACTGCTCCAGGACATTTGTTCAGAGCTGCAGCTGCAGGGCTGGAAGGCCACTGCTGGCAGTGTCTGCAGGAGATGATCCCTGCTCCTGGTCCAGTTCTGGGCACGCTGTTTTACAGTCTGCCTAATGTACACATAAGTAGATTGTGGTGTGAGAAGGAGGAAGAAGATGAGGCATTGTTGGACAGTTTCTCTTGATTAAAAGCCTGACATTACCTTTAAAAAATATTTTAAACTAAAGCACCGGGAAACAGAAATTCCCCTTTTCCTCCAGAGCCCAGCCATGGACTTGTTTAAAAGCTTGAGAGAGCAAGAAGCTTTCCTCTACCAACCTTTGAGAAAGCCCCCCTGTTTGGTCAAATTTAAATGCCCTATGGTCAGTAGCTCTCTTTGAACTGGAATTACACTGGGGTCTAAGGGAATTTGGGAGCTCCCTGCCAGCTGTTTGCACTAGGTGAGGTGAGAAGGCTCATGTGCACACATGCCTGCAAAGCCATGCACAGAGCTGAGGCCTTTTTGTGCAAAATCTCTCTGCCACACAAACGTGACAAGTGTAAAGATGAAGAAGGCATTTACTTCACAGCTGGTTTCTGTTAATCTGTGCCATGTAGCCAGTCCAGCATTATGTAATGGGTGGCTACTGCTGCTTAAGGGCAAAGCAAACTCCCCAAAATAAACAGAGCTGTGAATCTGGTGGAAAAACCGACCATGAGGAGCAGCCAGCATTTGGTCCTTGCTGCTGCAACAGGCTTATTTACTGGCAAAGCAAGTAACCAACCTGCTGATGAACCTTTCCCACATTACTTTTGTCTCTGTCAGTTCTGCTTCTGTGGCCAGGAAGTCAGCTTGGCATCTTTATATTTGTTTTTTAGTGATGATTTCAGTTTTGCAGTTACACCCACCAACTTGAAACCCATGATGTAAGGCACTATTTAGGGGCTTTAGCCTGAACGTAGCAGTGTGGGAAATCTGCAGTACACGTATGTTCCTCTGCAGTACTTACTTTTAGCAGGTAATTGGTTCAGGGTTTCAATAAGGAGCAGCTGTTTGACAATTCTATTTTCTTCCCTTTTTTTTAAGCAGTGTTACAGGACAGCTGCAATATGCCTTATTTATGCTACCATCATAATGATTTTTTTGTTTAGATGCTTTTTGTCCTGGGTCTGACTTATTTTGTAAGCAGCTTACATTTTATTAATTTAAAGCAACACCACGAAAAAATACCTGCCTAACTTTCAAGCCAACCTTAGTAAAAAAAGGGGCTTAAGTCTTATAACCCAGAAGTCAAATTAAACCTCATGCAAAGGTATTCATTAGTCAAATCTCATTATTTTCTATAAGTAAATCTTACTTATCAAAACATAATTTTTGAATGCTTGAGGTTAACAAACTTGACTTGTTTGAAAGTCATGCGAGCCCCGAAGCCAGTACTTGTCTGCACAACTCCCGCATTTCGGTGTGTGAGGGACATTCACCCGTCCCAGTGTGGCTGGATTCCCCCGGAAGCGCCTGTGGTGAGCGTGAAGAAGGAAACCTGTGTGGTCAGATGAAGGGGGGAGGAATGGGGTGGAGATGGAGTTTGGCTCAGAGCTCCTGCATGATCCCCGTTGCTGTGGAAACGGCGGCCTTTGCAGCGCCTAGCACATCTCTATACGTCCCTAAGAGCCATCTCCTCTGTGTGCCATGAGGAGGAGCCTAACGTGAGGCTGATCAATTGGGGGCCTGTGCTGTGAGGGGAAAATGTAGACAATAACTTTAACTATGTGCTGAAAAAGAGGTAATGAATCACCCTTTTATGCGGGGACATACAGTTACATCCAAATGCCATGCTGTGCTTCTTAGGGAGAAGAAAAGGAGAGAATGATAAAAATGGAGCTGAGCTTTTATGTTCATTTGCTCACAACCTTTCCTATGTCTCCCTTATCCTCATGAGTGAGCCAGTCAGTCTGTAATATCCCTCCTCCATTCATCCACTGCCTCGTGAATAAGATCATATTCTATATGAATATTTCTTAAACTAAGGCTCAAGCTCAGAGAAGTAGATGCTTCCAGTTAGAGCTCATTTCCTTCTGCTGTTTGCAGTTTGTTTGTAGGAGCAAATGTCTGATTGTTACCCAGGCAACCAGTGCAGGCGTGAATTTGATTAGATATAGTTTCACAGATGTGGGCAGCGTTTCAAGCATTGTTTGGTGTTTCTGTCAGAAAGAAAATTCAGTTTGTTAACTTTTAAGAGTTGTTGTTCGAAGGACAGAGAGGAAAAAGTCAATGATCTTATAATAATCATTTTTCGATGGGTTTATCTCAGCTTGTTAGTTGCTATTTGTGTTCAGTAGATGCTTCTTCATTCCACATAAAGAAAAAAAAAAAAAGTGGAAAAAATCCAGTATTGACAGCAGGGAGATGTGTAAAAGTACAAGAATTTTTATTGTCTCCACTGAAGCAGGTTAAATTATTATCATCCCTCTAGAAGATAACATCATTAAAATGTGAAGACTCTTTGGTCATATCATAATAATAATAGTACCGGGAATATATTTTGATGCTTAGCTATGCACGGCCTGTCTTGTGAAGAGGCAGCTTGGTATTTTAACTGATGGCAATGTTGTGCTCAGTGTGTTTATTTCTCCAGTGGAACTTGCAGACGTAAACATCAGTTGAATGTGCAGCTAGAGGACAATGGTTTGACATTCTGCGTGAGCTCTCTTGGTGAGCAAAGCTCACTTTCTTCTCCTGATACAGAAGCAGAAGGGGGAAGTAAACTTTGTGGATAAAATAAAATGAAAATGACTCCCCCTAAAGCTGAGCATTTCAAATTTCAGAGTGCAATTCAGCCTTGCAAAGACATAAGCCTACATAGTGGTGTTCAGTTCAGTGTCCAGGTAAAAAATTCAGGGGTAGTTGAGATTTTCTGTTCTGTTTCAAGCTAAATTCCAGAATAAACAGGATAAGCTGTTTAACTGTGATCACTTGTTTGGGACTGCAATGACCTACAGCCTGGCAGCTGGAAACAAGTCTTCCCTCACTGCAGATTCAGTAGCCTTGAGAGCTTTACTCACTCTACTGCAAATGCACATCAGAATTACTTCTCTTGAGCAAACGAACTCTTCTTTTATGACCCCTTCTTGAAAATGGATGATTTGGCTGCCAGTGCACTATCATTCATACCTGGTCTGTGATTTTATAAGACTGTAATCTTCTTCTGGGAACATTTAGTCTGGCTTTTTAAGGAAACACAACTCGTGATGACATTGTCCATCTCTCTGTGAGTCACTTGCTTCCTAGCAGCTTTTGATATTTTTTTAGCAAACTCCAACCAAATTTGCAAATATCCACTAATTTGATAGCACAGAGAGATCTGGAAGGTGCTAAGTTCCTACATATTCTGTAAAAATTGACAGCTGGGTACATGGGAAAGAACCTTTAGTGAGAGATAAACAGGGAGTACTCCCTTGCTCTCAGCTGAGTTTATAGCAGCCATATAACCAACAGCCTTTCCACCAACTCCTCTCCTGCACAGCACAGGGCAGAGCAATCAGCATGAGAGGATGGCTGCTCGGATGTAGAGTGTGGCAGGGGAAGGGCCTGGGGACCATAGGGAACTGCTGTGGGGGAGGAGAATAATAGCAGGGGGACTGGGAATGTGCAGTGCAGAACCGCTGTGACAGAGCTGTGGGGAAATGGGAATCGTCGAGGGAGATGGGATGGGGGTGGGAACAGGACAGGAGTTATCTGGAAGCCAGACTTTATGCTGTTCCTGAGTCAATTTGCTTTACCACATCATTCAGCTGTGGTTTGATCCTGATAGTCTGTAGTGCAAATGAAAGAAGCTGTTACAGATCAAAACTTCATTAATGGAACGACTCCAGCTGAGTTGAATGGCTGTTGGATTGGGATTGTGTTTGGCAAAAACAAGTAATAAGGGATCAAAAAAGAGAAGGAGTAATTGAGAGTAATTAAAAATCCATAACCAGAAGGCTAGATTTGTAATGTAGCTTAACCATCTTGATTGCTGGTCATTTAAAAGTGCAGCCAGTGAGCAAAAGATTCTTGCAGATTGAGGTGAGATTTTTGATGAAAGGGTTGGGAGAGAAGCTGAATAATATAGTTCAAAAAATGTAATGCTTCTTTTGTGGGTTGCTGAAAATCACATGGCTACTTAGAGCTGTTTGCTCTAATAAAATTATCTCTTCTTCTGAACATCATCAATACAGGCTTTGATTTTCTGGAGACGTATTTCTCACCTTTGTGAACTGAGAAAGTGAGAATGAATTCTATCCTCCCAGCTGATTGCCAATAAGTGTTAATCCTCTGTGCTTTGTAATCAGACAGTATTGTTTCAGCACTTCATTCTTTGTGAGGCAATTGCTGGGAATGCACACTTTTTGGGTGTGCAAAAAAAGAAAAGTCTGGTTTTTTTCTATGTATAACTGCGAAATTTTCATGTTCCTATTTCCACGTGTAACTTTTTCTTAGCAAGTTTTATTTGCACAAAAAGAGACATTTTTCAATACAAGTGTTGTCAAAATCCTTTTCACATGTTTGTTAAGAAGGGCAAATTCTGAAACCTGTACTCCAGACAGTTAGCCAGCATCTCAAGCCCATTCACGTTGTTGCTCTCCATTTGCTCAGCAGGGGGTCCCAGTTCTGGCTGTTTGACGCTTTTTTACCCTTTTAAAACAGAACATGTTATTTGAAATGAAGAGAGAGAAGATGAATTGGCATAATTCAATACAATTTCATCACCTAATAAATGGAATAGGAATGGATTTTGCTTTCTCATTTGAATTCCAGGTACTAAATCCTCTGCATACAAAGGCAATTATTCTGTTTTAAATATTCATATGTGGCAAGAAATACAACACACCCGCAGCACACACACCCTGAGTTGTATAAATGCAAGAACAGACATGGATCAATATTTTGTTTTTTTAATTGTCCTCATCCTCTAGATTGCCAGTGCACCACCATAGGAGACTAAAACCCCTCTATCTGTGTGGCTGGGTGCATTTTATGCAGGGCGACTCTCAGGTTTGACTTCACAGAAGTGGACTCAGGTAAAGAATGTTAAGCCACATGTTAGTGATGGTTTATGTCCTTTAAGAAATGAAAAAAGCAGCCCTGCCAGGGCTGTAGATCTGGCACGTGCTAATCACACTGGGCAACGGATCACATTGCTGTAAATGTAAGATCCTTGGACCAAAGCTTGTCAGTCTGTATAAATTTTCAAGCCACATTCAAGGAAGCTGTATTTTTCTTGTGCGTTAAATTCTCCTTAAGGGAGAAATTACGGCTCATACTTTGTAAGTGCAGCAATAGTGAAACCGGTTTATATGGCACCTTTTCTTAATGGGAATAATGTATGTGCTTGACACAAAATCATACACAGGTGTGGAAATACTAAAAGTACTAGAGAGTAAAACAGCTGGAGGTTGGGAGCTGTGCCTGAGACTGGTTCAGATGCTGAGGCTGTGTTATGATTTCATGGGAATGAGGGCTCACTAGCATCTTGCATTTAAGTAGTCACAGAAATTATCCAGTATTTAGCCCTCAGCATAAACTTTTACACCCTCAGCTCCTCCCAGCTCACCCCAGTGTCCTGAACAGAGGCAATGCCACAGCTGGCAACTCTACACAGGTTCAGCAGCTCCATGAAATCCTTGGTGTTGCTAAAATGGGAAACTCTTCATCAGAAAAATGCTGCATTATAACTTGAACGCTGGTTACTGTTGTCACCAGTAAATCTACTTTTACTTGTATGGTGTAACAGCTTTGTAAGAAGGCAAAAGCTAAAACACCAGTGTAAGGGTAACAGAATACCAATTGTAGCCATCAAGAATTTTTCTGCTTCCGACATTAAAAAAAAACAACCAAAATCAAACAATAAGGCATTTAAAGTGCAAGGGAGCAAAGTCTATACCAACCCCCAGAAGAATTCAAGATGGTATGCAAATATGTTGCATTCTGAAAAAAAAAACAAAAAACAAAAAACAAATCAAAAACAGAAAGTTAAGTGCTGCTTTGAACATGGTTGAATAGTTTTTCACTAGCTAAAACCACCCACAAAGAACTGATACAGATCCAGAATGTTTATCTGGATGTACCCCCATTATTTACACCATTGTATTCACATTCCTGCATGAAAATGAAGCTGTGTTACCTCAGAGCACAGAGAAATTGCTCAGGTTTTCTGGAAGAAACTGGGAAGACAGACAGGAGGATGTACTTGTGCTATGCATGCACTTTGTACTTTTTTCTTTTTTTTTTCCCTGCGTCTTTGCCAGTAGAGCTTTCTTGCAGGCAAAACCAGTTTTTCATCTGGCATCCAATTTTTAAAAGAACTTGTGTCTCACCGGGGATCCAGAGAGCTCAGCATCAGTTTGTCCACTTTTCAAAGAGCTGTGTGGATCTGCACGGAAACTCCAATCCTCAAAGTGCTTCAAGTACTTGCAAATATCAAGCAGCTCTCTTTAAAGATAGTGGCATCACAGCTTTGGAAATAGGGCTGTATTATCTAATTATTGCAGTTATTATTAATCTACTGTGTCATAGCAGCCAGAGGACACACGGATATCAGTCTTCTCTGAAATGGGCAGGTCTGCAGAGTGAGCCCTCACGCCAGTGCTAGTAGATGTGCAGTGTCACCTGTAATGATACCTGGAATGCCACCTCTAATGCCACCGGGCAGCCCAGCACAGGAGCTCCATCCCTGGGAGCCGAGTGTCACTTCTGCCACCGAGTCATTGCAACGCTTTGGGTTCTGAGACAGCAGTGGGGTGGGAGCTGTGCAGACAGCAGGAGAAGTCTCCTTCTCTCTTAGTCCCTGATTGAAGCACGGGCGTGAGGTGGGACTGGCTCTGCTGCTCCCAGACTCCTGTGCTGACCTGGGATTTCTGAGGCTGAATTAGCTGCGTGCTGCCAGACCCCTGCTTCGGGATTTGCCTCTATGTGAAACGCTAATTTACTACAGCAAAAATAAACCCAAACTTCACAGTGCTGGCAGCTCCCCTGCTGGATGACGTGGCATTTGGGCACCATAATATCTAGACTGATAACAACGCTGTACCACCTAGAAGAGCAGTAAATGCTTCCGCAGGTTATAGAAAGGACAATTTCTGACTCATTGAAAGAAAAAATATAAAAGCACATTTAAGCTGCTCTTAGTGGAGCAGAGAAAGTCTCTCAGAAAGTCGCAGTGAGCAGTCATTCAGCTGTATTGTGCTCAGGGCTTTTTCATAAAGGTAAAACTATTTCAGCCATGAAAGTTTAAGTTTTTAAACCCTATAATGTATTTTTCCTCATTTATGTGTTAAACTCAATCCTAGCAGATCACACTTTGGATTCTGTGACAAACTGGAAATTCTAAGCATTTCCAAAAGGAGTAAATTATATATTGCTTCAGGATGGCTGATATCAATAGTCCATCCCACTTCTGAAGTAACATCTTTCCATCTCTCTGCTGCTTCACTGAAACCTCAACATATTGTCTTCCCTCCAATGCATTGCATTTCTAATTTGATTGGGGAAAAAACCCAATGACAAAAGAACCCAAAACCAAATCTGATTTGATAAAACTTCAAGCTGTTTATTATAATTATAAAAAATGTACTGCTCTGCAGTGC
Organism: Machaerirhynchus nigripectus; assembly: GCA_013397975.1. Classification (NCBI taxonomy): domain Eukaryota; kingdom Metazoa; phylum Chordata; class Aves; order Passeriformes; family Dicruridae; genus Machaerirhynchus; species Machaerirhynchus nigripectus. The sequence continues at coordinate 491,894 of VZRQ01005219.1, read as the reverse complement.
CCACAGGAAGGAATTTTTTATAGCTTTGAATTAAGAAATCTTAAGTGCTTTAATTTGTGGTAGCAAAACTACTTGAGTGACTTTCTTGCTCCTACTCCAAACACAGATCTGTATCACACTTCCCATTTTCAATTTATTCAGCACTGTAACTATTTTGATGCACAAATTGGTCTGAGGTTTGTATGTGTCTAACCATTTCCTCTTACAATAAATTCACTAGATATTCACTTACAGGGATATTAATATGGTTTTAGCTGAGAGAAGAAGTAACTCTGGAAATCAGCCATGACTCTGTCAGAAAGTGAAATATAAAGCAATGAATTGTATGATTTAGGTATAAATGTGTTTGGTAGTGTGAGAGAAACAGGATTGCACCATGTTAGTGGAAAGTGAGGGGATTCCTTCAGCAGTGCTGCTGCTGTGAATGGCAACATAGGAGCAAAATGCATATCTGCACACATTTCTTAGATTGTTGGTGTCAGTGGAGTCACGTTCTCTTTCAGTAGCTATGGATCTTGCCTAATTCATGTGATTATTTTTCTGCAGTTGCCACCCGGTTTTATTATTGCTCTCTCAGATGCCTGTTTTTATTCCTTTTCCTCTTCCTTTTGTAAAGCTCTTCAAAATTTACAAAAAAAAAAAAAAAAGGCAAAATCCGTGATGCAATAGATAAATGACATGGAGGGGAGAGTGATGAGTTTATAAAGGATGGATGATGGAAGTTGGTTTCATTTATGGTGCAGGGAAAGAGAAGATGAGAGAAAGGGTAAAAGGTCGTTTGGTCATCATTTGCTTTGACGTGGTCCATCTAATGACCATTGGATGATAAATAGGCCAGCAAAGCAGAGGTCCTGTAGACAAGGATTCTACACAGTAGAAGTTTAAGGGAAGGCAAGTTAACGCCCTCGGGCTGCGACTTGTCTCTCTTTTAGTAGTGTTATCTCCAAATGTTGTTGTCTGTTCCTGTTTGTTGTGGTTTTGCGCTTTCTTTTCCACAGAGGAAAGCACATTGCATATTTATTGCTTTCCTCTCCCACCTCTTGAACAGAGAAATCAAGCAAGCCTTTTGTTATGGCTGCAGGCTACCATTTGCAAACTGCTGGTTATCACAGTCTATTGTAACCTCAAGATACCTAGAGGAGTTTCAATGGAATTTTGTTTTAAGCCTTTAAATGTAGGTGTTGCAGAGAAACTTCTTAATGACTCTACTGTAAAGATATAGGTGTTAAAACACAAGTAGTTTTTTATCTAAGGCTACTTAGACCAGAGCACATAAACAGCAACTGAGACTAGAGAGCAGTTGGGGTTCTTTCTAAAGCTATGCAGTAAAGGTCATCTGTTTCCCAAAGAGCTTGCAGTCAGACCTGGGACTCAGTATGTGGGAAAGGGAGGGTTATTATCTGCATTTGCTAAGGCCCTGTGATCTAGGCCCCAAGAAAAGACCCATATTGATCTCAATAACTGAAAAATGTACATGAAAAAAACCACACTTTCTTTGGAAAAACCTTTTGATACAGTCACATACTATTCTTATCCTATCTTCTTTTGGCCTACTTTTGATGAATATTTATGTTATAACAGATTTTAAGCTGGAAAACTTATTATGTGGCCACAGGAAAGCAACGAGGTGAATCTTTATGATGTTGTTCCTGGCACAGGGTATCAGCAGACAAGGAAGATGCAGAGCAGAGCTGCTACCCATCCATCAGATCTGAAAATGATGCCCCCTCCTGCTCATGGACCTGTTAATAGTTGTAATGAACAGTGCATGTTGGTGTGGTGGGGAAACAAGGTTTATTGTATTGAGATTGATGCAATTATGTGATAGGGCCTATAAAAATGTGACATGTTTCTGGCTGCTAGAGGCCTAAAGAACTGAGGGGCTGAGGTCTGCATGGCTTTTGGTTGCTTCTAAAGAAATCTGCTTGCAAATGGCAGTGGGTGTTTAATTTAAGAAGACAGGTGCACTTGCAGTCAGCTTTCCTGGAAGATACTTGCCAGGGCATGAAAGATGCTTCCAAAAGTAGAAGGAAACACTCTCTAGAATCTCGAAGAAATTGTGAGGTACTGCAGCAAACCTGCAATGAAGGGTTTATTTAAAAAAAGAACAGCTGGTTGAGCAGTCAAAATACAACATAATGAGACATGTATCAAAAAATTCCCAGCTTCTTTGAGGGACTTCTCAGTTCTATTTCATTAGTTACCAACTGCAATTTGCACTCAATTCTTAGAGTAAAATTTATGAACTGTGAGAGCAGAATAGAAAAATGATATTTCCCTTTGTTGTATGGTGCAGCTGATACAGAGCCTTAGGTAGGCAAAGCTTCTGGTTTCCTCACACAGTTAAAGAAAGTGGTTTCCCAGAGTTTCATTTCAAAATGAATTGGCTTGGAAGAGACCTTAAAGATCACCTTGTTCCAGCCCCTCCGCCAAGGGCAGGGACACCTGTCACTAGACCAGGTTGCTCACAGCCCCATCCAGCCTGGCCTTGGACACTTCCAAGGGTATCCACAGCTCCTCTGCACAGCCTGTGCCAGGGCCTCACCACCCTCACAGTAAAGAACTTCTTCTAGTCTAATCTAGTCAAATCACATACAGGGAAATGAATCTCTGCAGTGTCCTCGTGGAAGTCAGAATCAGATCCACTTTGATTAATTTTCCATTTCCCTTACTGCCTCAGGGCAGCTGTAGATCCAGTTGGGCTAGGTTAGATCTGCCCGGGGAAGGGAATGCTTTTGCTGTGCCCAAGCTGCCTGTTGAAAGCTCCAGTTTGGGACTTGCCACAGCTGCCGCTAAAAGATGAATTATTCCAAAGGCTGAGCATCCTGAAGGAGTCATCACCTTCTCTGTCACTTGTTCTGGCTTTGTTAGTAAACACTTCTCACCTGTGACAGTCACTGATAAATCTCAGACAGGAGTTTCTGATCTATGGTAAACAGCTTTCAGTTGCTCCCCTGAGGGAGGTGTTTTTTAGACTTTGGCATGTCTTATTGCTCCCATGGCAGCATTAGCAGTATGGTGCTTTTCCAGTGTCCTTAGTGCACTTGTCAGGAATGTTAACAAGATGATAGTGGGATGGTTCCCTCCCTTTCTTGCTCCTCTACCTGGTGTCAAGGACAGTCATAGTAGTGCCAAAGCCTTCACATTCAGAATGTTTCATTTATAATATCCACAACTACAGCATTGCCAACAGGCAAACTTCCATCCTAAGAGACTACTCTAAAATACCCACTGTACTCAGTGCAATTTCATTTTCTTTCTGTCTAAAATCACTTTCTGCAGTAAGTTGATTTATGGTGACCTTCAGGTAGGAAATTGAGGACAGGTGCCACCACAAGCTCTTTTTATGCAGTTCCTAAACCTCCCGCATCCCATAGAGTCCCGTTCTGTTCTCTGCCTGGGTTCTTGCTAAGTCTCAGTGAAGGCAACAAGAATAGGCACAAATTTAAAGTTGGGCCTGAGCTTCAGTGCCTTGTTGGACTGACAAAAATTATGACAAAAAGACAGAATGAAAACTAAATTATATGTTTATACAAACTAGTGAAAAATATCCAAAGTTCTCCCATCATATTTTCTCTCAAAAGACATGCAAATCCACAGTGGTGTTTATATTTTAAAAGGTTTATTGCCACTTATGGATGTACAAATGCAATGCAGCAATTTTCTTCATGTTTAATACCCCAGGAAGTGGGGAAGATGAAAAGGAGACATGAAGAGCTGTAGCTATAATCACTGTGTGTAAGAGAGGTGGTTTTTTTAGCTGAAGACAAGGTTTTAGAAATGCAAGATACATATTAATGAGTACTGTGCTCATGAAAGGTGCTAAATTAACCTTCCCTAAGAGGAGAATCTTTCATTTATTCATTGGAAAAGTGCTTCGTTAGCAGCAGTGCTGGTATTGCTGTGTCAGGACCTCTCTGCCCCAGTTGGGTCCCTACTGTGGCAAAACCTGGAGAGTCTGCCTGCCTTGACACGTGAGGAAAGATTCCCTGAAATCAGTGGGCCTGGTTCTTTATTTAGCAGGTGTTTAATGAGGTTTTCTATACCTGCAGTTTGTAGAAGCATTGGTTTGGAATGAAAGGCTCCTAGACTGTCCTGTGGACCTGTCCTTTAGATAATGCTTAGGAAGGTGCCTGCCTAAAATGCATGGGTGATGGTCAGAGGTCACAATTTTGCAGCCAGCACCTCTTTTCAGATGAAACAACTTTTGGATGACCACCTCTTCTAAACCAGCATAGGCCAGCTTCAGAATAAAAGCTGTAAGGTGAGAAGGTCTGATTCTGCCAACCTTCTCTTCAGCACTGCTGGTGGAGTCCCTCAGCTGGGCAGGAGCATTTGGTGCCTGTAACTACAACAGGATTGTCAGAAGATTTCAGCCTTACGTAAAAGTCATAGGTTTTATGTGTTTCTGTGAGAAAATATTGCCCGGGGCTGTGTAGATAAAATAAATAAAATTGATACAACACAGTGTTCTCTGCAAAAGTGGTGTTGCTCATTAGCTGGTGGGAACTGTTGTATTTACAGGTTTCAGTGAACCTGTGCTGATTTACTCCAGCTCACGTTGTGGCTTGCATGACTCTTTGACAGTGGACAAACAGGTATTGCAAATTGAATATAAAATTAAGGAAGTGATATTAACAATTAGCTCTTAGAACTTGGTATGGACTGTAATCACTGGGTGCAATTTAAATTGTAGTTTCATACTTGATGTCTACTTTTGTAATATCAATTACTACCCAAAAACAATCATTGCAAGACAAGTGTAATCTTCATTAAGAAAGGTTTTTCCACAAAATATTTCATTTTTTTATATCATCTGATGCATTTTCTATTTCTGTTAGTAGTCATGAAAGTGAGGAATCGTAACATTACAACTTTAACTTGAATACCAGTAAAATTAGAGATCTACAGCAGTGAAATGTTAAAAAAAAAACATTGAACAAGCTTCAGTTATACACTTAAAGTGATAAAAAGCAATAGTAAATCTTAAACATGAAGCAAAATATGGAAATGCATCAGCAAAACAGAATTCACAACTCTGAATAAAACATGGAGGCTACTGCAGAGATGTTATAAAAAGTATTTCTGATAAATAAAAGAGCAGTCTATGCACAATTAATTGTAATTCCTAGTTCCATTACATTTTTATTGTTGGGGAATTGCATATTATTCAAAGGTAGCAGAAAAATGTATAAATGTTCTTGAATAATATATTTTTAAATATGACCCTTTAATTTGAAGAGAAATCAAATTAAACATAGTTACTTCTAGATATGTGTGCTTCGTATTTACAAGATGGAAACCCAAAAACTACCAACAGACAAAATTAGGCAGCTTCAAATAGGTAATGCATAAATATGAGAACATTTTGGATTCCTTTGGATAGCATTATGTGATTGAAGCCAGACATTCTCCTCTGGATGTAGCTGTTAAAGCATTGGAAGTCACCTCCAGCCGTACCTTCTTTGGCCAGCAATTCTGGTCCCACACTTGAAATACCCGGCAGGACGGTGTCCGTGGTGCTCATTGCCTTCTCTTCTAAATCACCTAAATTAGACCAAAGTCACCTCCAGGGCAGTCAGAGATGACAGGACTCTCTTAAATAAACAGAGCTTTTTTTTTTTTCCCCCAGCACTGAGGTGATAACAAATACCTGGCTGGTAATTACTTCGGTCATTCTAACTATGTATGCAAAAGATTGTTTGATGATGCCTAAAGAACAGGAAAGTAAGTCTGAGGATTTATTTTCTGCAAATCCAAATTTTGATTATTGTTCCATGCTAAATTCAACAACTAGGTGGATTAAAGCTTCAGATTTCAGAAGCCTGTTTCAAATTTTATTTCCTATATGATATATATTTTTATCAACTAGTTAGACAGAATGTATATGCCTAAATAAATGAGCTGTATTTCAGAATCAAGGCTATTTGGTGACTGTGGTCATCTGTCAAAGCTAAGGAAGCAGGTGGGCTCAGGCATCATTGCTAAGCAGGTGTCTGTAAGCAGCAAATCCCCCAAACAGTGTTTTTATGTGGCACCACGATGCCACAGATGTTCATTGCTTCCCTCCAATATGTAACCCTTATAGTCTAATCTATTTTTAAAAATGAACTTGCAAAACTTTGTGCCATGACATATTTATAAATAAATCAGAACAGCATCTCAAATTAGACTTTTCAGGAAATCCTATCGGGTGATTTAACTGACAGTGATTAAAAAAAAAAAAGCAAAACAAACCAGTCTTAGAAGGTATTTGCTGTTAAAATTCCCTGCACTGTGTCTCTTGATTTTACCAAAATCTGGCATTCTTCACATTTATTTGTTCAGTTTTTCATTGTTCCTGTCACTTCATTAGGACATTAGGACCATTCCTGCTTTGTGTTTCAACTTGTCAGTAACTCCGCAGAAACAGTGAAATAGGAGTAGTGGCATAATGAATTCTCTTTGCACCGAAGGTGTAAGAGGACTGTGCTGTGTTTCTTGGTAAGGTCAAATTTAGTAAAATAATAAAGTCTACATTTACAAACAAAACAAAAAAAGAAAACCCAACCCCCCCCTTCCATCCAGGTTTTATATATGTAGCTATGATCACAATGTGGTAGATCACTGACAGCGAGGCTGTGATTGTCAAGCCTACAAGGGTGAATAAAGGCAGGAATTACGTGATTTATAGGAATAGTGATTTATCCCCCTCCATCAGATGAGCTGTGTGAGGTCCAGGAGTGTGGGCAACTCCCTTGTATTCTCCATGCCTTTGGTCTGTGCCTCTCTCCCAGGACTGGCATCCCCTTCTCCTGCCTGGACAAGAGGCAGTTCTTTGATTTGCCAGAACTTTAATAGTGCCCTGCAGAGCAAAGCAGAAGCAAGGCAAAGGGTAGTTCTAAGACTGGTTTTGTCTCCTTCTGGGTTAATTCTGAAACAGTACAGGGGTGTTTTTTTTGTTGTTGGTGTTGTGTTTTCTTTCCTGTTTGTTTGGAGGGTATTTCATTACTGTTTCTATGAGTACACACGGTATTTCAGCCAGGGAAAAAAGGACCAGTGTTCCTCTGATCTTTCTGTTGCCCCTTGGTGGTTTTGTGGTTGGCTTTTTTCTTGATGCAGAGGTACATGTTGCAGGGCCTACCTGCCAGATGCTGGCAAAATTCCTACAGAAACACAGAAACCCTGCAAACACTGACTCTTGGAGGGAGAGAGAGCACTGCATCAAGTAAAGTCAAGGTAAAGCACATTATCATCGTTCCAGCAGCAGGGTGAGATAACACTAACCCTGGCTTCTGTCATAATAAATCACAGCGCAGCAGAGAGAAACTGCCACAGGCAGGTGGCCCCTACCCCAATATCAGTTGTTACAAACGCTCAAACCTGGCTGTTTCTACAGCTGTAGCCACCAGACCCAGCTGTCCTTGTCACCTGGGCTAGCTCAAGCCACGTGCTGCGCTATGAAACCTTGTGCAGCCCCCGCCACCACTTGCTGTTTTACTTTGTATATGAGGGAGGAAAAAACCCATAAAGGTCAAAACCTGAAGCATCCCTGTCCCTTTGCCGATTGGGAATGCTGAGAAGTCTGACAGAGTCCAAAATAACAGAGGGGATGGTTAATTAATCACCTTCTCCCAAGTTACCCTTCTTAGGGCCGACTCTTAGGACAAGGACATCCAGGATCCCATAAAGCACAGCAGTGCTGTTATCTCATTCTCTAGGTATGCTGTTGACAAAATTCCCACGGCACCCTGATCATTCTTGCTATGGAATTAGGAACCCAGTTCATTAGAAATCCAGGACTGTAAATAAGTTGATTTCATCAGGGTACTTTGCCAGCTGAAGTGGCTCATGCATTTGACAATCCAGCCCCTGCTGGTGAAACGTTGTTTGGTTGGGAGAGCACATAGCTCCTCCTGCATTCCTCACAAATGGAATGTCTTCCTGATTCATCAGGCAATCTGGGACATTCTCTTTTTTTTTCCTTTGTGCTTCTGTTACTGCTCCTTGCCATTATCCATCCATCTTCAAGAGATACATTTACATTTCCTGATGAATCTTGACCTCATGGTGAGCTCTGTGTCACCATCACTTATCTGAAGTCATCTGTCTAAGATTATGCAATAATTTGAAAGTTATGGCCCTGCCAACTGAAAGAACAGAGGGAGATGTTGCTGGCAAAAAACCCTCTGCAGATCTGGTGATGATTTTGATGATGATACTCATGTAAACACCCCCAACCTGTTCCATATTTTCCCATTTCTAGAGGAAATTTTCCTGAGCACAAAACAGCATAACCTGCCCTAATATTTCACACTTAAACTTTAATATTTTTAAACTTCCCCAAACACTGTATTTTCCTGAAGACCTTAACTTATTAATCTTTTCTTTTCAGTTCCAGCCTGAAGTCTGTTTTCTGCAGATCCTTGATGAAAATGGACTTATTCTGGTTCTGAGCACTTCCTGAGTACACTGAAACCCCACTCAACTAAACACATTCAATAGAAGTAGCATGTAAGGTTTGTCAGTAGTGTGGCTGTCATGTTCTAACCCCAGTAGGCAAGTAAATATCACCCAGCTGCTCTCTCATACACCCACCTCCATCCCCCCCCGGCTGGATGGGGAGGAGAATTGGAAAACAAGATAAAACTCATGGGTTGAAATAAAAACAATTTAGTAACTGGAATAAACTAAAATGGATGATGATGATGATGATGATGATGATGGTGATGATCATCATGATGATGATGATACTACTACTACTACTACTACTAATAATAATAGATAATAGAGAAGGGCTTACAATTAGACTGTAGGTTGGAATGTGCCTTCTCCAAAAACCAAAAACATCTAAGAGAGCTTTCTTTTGTACTAGTTGGTTGGAAAATTGCTGTTAGATCATAACTTTGTAGCAAAGGCCACCTTCCCTCTGAAATACTGCAGTAGTTCCTTGTGGGTGGGATGACATTTGGTCCCAAGTTGGGGCATTTATTGCCATTGCTGTGAGAACATTGATTCCATTCCAGCAGAAATGGATGCACTGTAAGGATTTGAATAGGAAGTAGAAGAGTTTGAGAGGTACCTCTCACTTGTACTTGGCATGAATAAACAAGTCTCTCAGGATGACAGTGGGTGTTAAACTGATCATGTTGGGTGCAAGTGCAAAAACATGCTTGTATGATGATGATATTTTGTTTAAGTCCATGCATTTTATGTTTATGAAAACAAAGCTGTAAATTCTCCATTTCTAAAGTCTACTGTAAGGCATAAGCTTGATCATAGTCCAGTTTTAATTTTTATAGTCTGTCGAATTTGTGTATATGGAATAGATGAAATAGAGCAAAAAGGAAATACCGCATCTAAGCAGAAACCCCAAATAAAAAAAAATCATAAAAAATGAAAGTAGTCTCATGTTCATCTGAAGTATTTGTGGTTTTAACAGACCAAAATGCTTTCCTTGGAAACTAATGTATCTTTACAATATATTGCTGGAAATTTACTTTTTCTGTCCTTGGCTGAAATTAGGAAACAGTTTTTTATATCAGTAGTGTGGATCTGATTGTTAATGATACATCTGAGGTCTGCACCATGCTAAGAAACAGCACTGGTATGTTACATGCATGAGTGGCTTTTTAGGTAAAATGCAATCTGTTATTAAATTGTGTATTTAAGCAGAAAATAGACAAAAGTGTTTGTACAAAACAAAAAATTGGGACAGAACTGTTAAGAGGAAGAGGGAACTGTATGTACTGGGAAAAAAAATGTGTGCATTTGGTCATTCTACACTGACAGGAGCAGTTTTGGCATTGCTGCCAGAAAGCAAGGGAAACACAGCTTTTCATTCAGCTCTTAGTGCCCTTGACAAGAGCAGAACCCACTGCATCAAAAAAGATCAAGGATAAAGTTCTCAAAATCTGCCTCTGGGCACTGCAAACAGCATTCCCATTCATTTCAGAAGGAACTGGGTGTCTCTTTCCTTCAGTTCAAATGGTTGTTACAGAAAATTCAGTGTGAATTTTCATTACTCACCAGGTAAGAGAATATTATCAACTGCAGAATTTGAATTCAATTTATAATATATTTACATCTACTTTTACCTTGGCTCCAGTGCTGGAGCAATTTCATAGGCACAATTCTTTGCGCAGAAATTATCACTTTTTTTCTTCTGCAGCAGTAAATAGCATGTGCCACTACTTAATTCAAAATAGGTAATTAAGAATCTTGCTAATGATGCTTAACACATTTATTGTGCTGACAAGACAACAGATTTCTCCCAGGGAGATAGTGTGCAGTGTCTTGGCTGTTTGCCTGTTTGGGATCATCCAGAGATGTGCAGCAGACCCTTGGAATTATGTGGTGCATCTGTCAGGCAGAGCTCACCACCACTGCCTCTGCCTGTGCTGGGACTCAACACGTCATTGGCATCACCAGGATGGCACGTGAGGGGCTATGACATGAGAGATCTGCACTGCTGTAACTATAATTACATTTTCCTTGCCTTTCTGGAGGAATCAGAATCTCTTCTGTCACCATATATTCAGAATATCAATGCTTGAAAGTATGAAGGAGCAACTGGTTGTTCTTTTGGGATGTAGAGCCCCATAAACTCCCCATTAGTGAAAAAATCATCAGATTTTTCTATGAAAAATCTGTTTTTTCTATCTGGTTCTATAGAACCCATAAACTCCTCACTAGTGAAAAAAAAAGCCCGGCGATCATTCACCCAGCCTATTGCATTAAATGTTTTCAGGGTAGGTAGAGGAAAGTTCATGACAGATTTTTTTCTATATTTAGTTGTAGAGCTACGTTCTCTAAATTTCCACATCCAAGAATGAAATCACAACAGGAGGCCTGGTCCAAAGCAGGTGGGAGAATTTCCATCAGCTTCAGCAGGGTGCAGGGGAGGCCAAAGGATCCTTCCAGCGTTTGCTTACTGCTTCATTTCTGATCAAATGCGCTACCCAAGTTTAGGGAGATTAAGATACTACATCACCAACAGCTTTAGTGGAATTTAATAGGTTTGGTGGTTCTGAGCTTTCATCTGATTGCAAAGTACAGAACAGCTGATGCTGCCACTAACTAAAACTTCAAACCAAGAGAGTTGCATAGTGTAAGTTTTGAAATTTTATCCAAACAAATGCAGGTCTCTAAATTTATTGTATATTCTACAAAAGGAAAGGTTGCTCACCTTAATTATTTATGACTGACTGATTTATGGATTGTAGGTTGTGGTTCACTTTTGATTTTTTTCCATGTTTGCTGTTTTCCCTGATCTCAATTTAACAATCTCTTTAATATTGATCTGGATATGGCAAGCAATGCAAATTTTTAATGTTCTGCATCATGTGGCATACTTCACTTATTGGATTTACTGTCATGAATAATTTATAGCTATGTTCTTTAATTTGTTATTGATTGTTGCCATCTTTTAATAAAGAATGAAGTTCTCAGTGTTGCTGGATTGACAGGTGTGGGTAGGTGTGTTCTGTTCAACCACTCGTAATGCAAGAAAAACAGTGGTAGTTAAGAACTAAGAAAGTCAAGAAAAACTGTCTTGAACTGAGAACAAATCAGAAAAATAAATAGTCTTCCCTTTCACATAGAAATAACAATAATGATTCTTCCTGGTTGTGTCCTGAATTCAGAACTCTACTGAAAAAAAGTTTACACCCACAGGAAAAAATAAAACATGTGATAGAATGTTTAATCTTTTTCACTGTAGCAATCTCAAAACTGATTTCCTGATGATAATTATTTAGATGTGGTATAGCTCATTAATAGGAATTTATTTCAAAATCAGGTGATGACATAGATTGCTTAGCAGAAGGATGTACGTTGTTCAAATCACTGAAAGAATTTGTTACTCATGTTTCTGACTTTTCTGCAAATAATAAAAAAAAACCCATCCAGACAAGGTCACTGCAAGCACACTTTCCATCTGTCAGCTGGGGGAAAAATGGCATCAGTAGGGAATAAAACCTTAGTAACAACTGGTAATTTCTGAGGGCCTATGACCTATCTGAACTAATTAAGCACTCTTTGAAGTACCAGTATTTGAGCCTTCATAATACATCATGCATAGCCACTGCCTGTTTTTCTGGAGCAGCAAACTGCAATGCAGCAGATGGGATTTCCAGGAGTATTACCCTGTCCTCACTTACGCTGAAGTCAATGAGAGTTTTCACATCGATATTTATGGGTAAGAATCATGATAACACCAACTCATTGACCTCAGCAGCAACAGAGAGAAATCAATGATGATGGCCTCTGAAACAGCTTTTCCTCAGCGGCTGCAGCCAGCTTGGCATAAAAGACATAATCAGAAGCAGGCAGGTCACCTGGGTCACCCCTTCCAACCACCACACTGCGCTGCCTTCGCAGGGAGGTTTTAAGGTGCTCATTCCCCTGCTGAGAGCTGAGTGTGCAGGGCTTATGGGAAGTCTGTGAGTGCAATCTCTGTTTTCCTTCCCACAGCGCAGGAAAAGAGAAAGGGTGGTGGTATGAATTTTGTATCTCAAAATAATGAATGTTTTTGTAGCTCTGTGTGACTAGGAGGACATTTTCCTTGCACCGCCACACGTAGAACGAAAATACCAAAACTTTTAAGTACATTTGGGATCACAAAATCCAAGTTAAATATTACAGCTCATTATATGGTCACAAGCCATTAGTTGCAGCTCCAAAATTGGCAAGAAAGTAGTGGTTCAGGATTCATATGCATGTGGGAAAAGATGTACTCAGAAAAATCTAAAAATTAATCAGAAAAAATGTGTTTCATAGCAATTCCCTTTTTTTCATTTTAACACCCTATTGCTTATAATGTTGGCTCATTAGCTTCTGTCAAATATTTCATCATTTAATCCTCAGCCTTACTTGAGAATGGCTACATTACATTTCTATTCTGGCTCTAAGGAGGTTTATATTTGTTAGTCTTGGTTTCAAATTTATTTAATGCTAATCCACTTCACCAATTCATAGTACTTCAACTAAATGTTTATTTGTCATTCTTCTCCAATACTAAATCTGTGCTTCAGTAATAAATTGTGAAAAATAATTCTTCACAGTGGTAATCATTCTAAGTCACTGCTCAAAATTACTTTCATGTTACATACAGAAATCCACAACAAGATATGGTCTGAACAATTAATGACTTCCTACACAAGTGCAGTCCGTTCTCACCCTCTGTTCCAACAGCCTATTAAAATAATAATGTTGGCAGCTAGCAAAAATTCTGAGTGCTCATTAAAAGAAAATGACATTCTTTTTTCCTTGGACAGTATATGATGGTAAATATCTGAGAATTACCAATGCCAAAGACTTAACTGCAGCTGTGTGCTACCTACTAAAACAAATGGGAAATATTTCTTCTTGGTTTGACTTTTGTTTTGTGTTAGAGAAACTCAGAGAGTATATCATTTTTCTGCTTTTGCTGAAGGCTTAAAATGACCGTCTGTTGTCTTTAGGAAACAGAATCCCGTGGAACACATGGAGTCCCTCAGTCAGGATGTGTAACTCGTCTCTGTAGGACCCTGTGCTGCACGCTTTGCATAGTGATGGTTTTAGAGCAGGGTGTAATGTGACACCGTCCTGGAGGATGCTCCCTGGGGAGTTCTGTGTTTACATCCTATCAGGATGAACCCCTGTTGGGGTGAGTAGTCTGTCAGACCCCAAACAGTTTTCTGTGACCTTTGGGTAAGGCTGATTCGTTTATTCATATGTGTGTGTGTGGTGGTTTGAACCTGAGTTGATGGACAGTTGTTTAGACCAATAACGCTTCTTGAAAATGGTTCAAACCACCACAATGTGATGACAAGAACACCTTTAAAATGGCACAAAACTGTGCACCATTGTGACTCCAGGTAGGAAGGATATCAGGCACTGACACTTGTCCTTGAACAGCTCTCACCAGCCTGGAATCCTAGAGTGAGGTCACATCTGTGACTAGATGCCTTTGAAATGGTGTAACCTTGAAATGGTGAGACTTTGGAATGGTGTGGATGGTACTTCTCAGCCCAAGACAGATGTCTGAAATCACGGGGAAGAATCACACTCTGGAGGTGCTAGACTGTCTGTCGACTTTCAAGTGAATCCAGATGAGCAGCTGGAACAAGATGTTTCATTCTGGATAGCTAAAATTAGGTAATACACAGATATATCTATACAAATTACCTACAGATTCTTGCTGCCAGTGTGGCTTACAGGGACTAGTTTAGATTGTGCGTACTTGTCAGAAAGCAATGAGTGACATTTGTTTTGACATTGTTTCACTCTAATGCAGCAGAAGATGGTAAGAATATGCAAGCACAGGGTCCTTCTGCATAATTTGTATAATGATGATGATTATGGTACTGGCAACATTTGGGAGAAAGAGAGCAATTGACAGGATGGGAAGAAGCACAAGCAAATAAACTAACACAATGATCTAATCTCACCAGAAAAAAAAAACAAAAACAACAGAGCCAAATTTGACCCAAGGATTGCAATTGCAAATAGGCATTAATAGGATTCCTCAGTGGCTGTAGCAGAATATAATTTCATCTGAAGTACACTTGAGAAATTAGAAATGCCTCCCTTTTGTTGCTTTTTGTCATGACAGAGGTCTGGATAAGTGTTAGGTTTTACTGTAAATTAACAAGATTAGCATGTCTGCAATTTGTCTACAAATATTCTTCATCTGTTTGATTTCCCTCCATGCTGTCACCCTCCATTTTATCCTCTTGAGATGCTTCAAGGGGAAAAGAATTGTCCGGGCACAAAAATTATTTAAATTTTATTTTAAAATACCATCTTGGTTTCTTAGGCTGTCTTCTAATCAGGCTAACCATCTTGAAGAGTAAATACAGAATTAATCAAGCTTGTGCTTTCATGTTCACAAAATTCCTGAAACTCATAGCATACACTGCAAAGAGGTTAAACTCATAATATTATAGAACTTTGTTAAAATGACCTATGCCTTGTTTTCTGGAGAAAGGTTGAATAAGTGAACAGGGTACATAAGCAATCATTTTGTCAAGTACTTCTCTAAGAGCAGCTAATTAGATCCACTTCTGTTCAAAGATAACAGGAATTACATAGGAAAAGGCTTAAAAATAAATGGAAATTTTTCTTCAGTTAAAAAATATTGAAATTATCTTTGGCGTAATTTTGAAAAGTCCTTTCATTGCTGTTACTCAGAAATTAAAGTGAAATCTGGTCTAAACCACTCCCTCCACTCAGCTTCCCCAAAACGACTTTCACTCTCAACACTTTCAGATCCATTTTGCAGTTAGAAAAAAAACTAAAATGAGGAGCTCCAGTGGAAATCACCAACCTTTTCAGGGCCTAACCTCAGCCTCTTCTTCCTTGGGGCTCAAATAACATTTCTTCCTCTCCACAGACAAAAATATCATATAGTGAACAAAAAATGCTTTTCACCCATTCATCATTAATCCCAAAGTGCTCATATGGACTCACCATGTTTCATGCCATGCAGGCACAAAGGGAGAGGAGGGAATGCACAGCAGATGGTTATTACAAATGTTGCTCCACTGTATACGTTTCATTTGCAGATTCTGCTCTTGCACATGAACCCTTTCAACTCTCAAACTGTACAGCACAAGGGCTGACAAAATATCAAGTAATTTTTGGCAGCTGCTGCTCAGTCTTACATCGCTGCCAGATCTCTGGCAGAATAAACTGAATCCCTGTCTGGTGTACAACCAGCACAAGGTCCTCATTATACTGGAATTTAATACTCAGGGCCAGAAGGCTCTACACACAATGCAAACCCAGATTCTCTCCCTTGCCTTTTGAGTGAACAACTGTTTCATATGTGGTGCCTTACAAAGCTGCCATAATTAGAAGGATAACTATTTATGCACACATTCGGATCTACTGTAAATAAATAAGAATTAAGAAATTAATGGAATAAATACCAGAATTTAAATATGCTGGAATGTATGCATTTATGCCACCAAGGAACAAGGACAACTGGCACAGAGGTCTACGTAAGACAGGTATGACATACAGAATGTCAAAGGCTGAATGGAGTCTGCAGTACATCCCAGTACTAGGAAAGGTGTGTATACACAAATACACAGTTCTGCACGCAACACAAATCCTTTTCTGCTCATTCTCCAGGACATTATTTTAAATATTAGCAATAGATTAGAAACACCACAAAAATTTATTCTGTGGTCTTTTGAATTTCAAATTCCATCCATTCTCTGAGTGGGAAAGGAGGAATATCTTAGTGATGTTCTTGTGAATATGGATTGTCCCAAAAATACCGGCTCAGTGCTATGCTTACACTGCCAGCATGCACACCCAAACAGTACACATAAGTCCTGGTCACAGCACCCTCCTTCTAAGACCAGTCTTCTTCATCCAGAGCCTTAGAAACTCTGGGGCCCCAACATAGGAAGGACATGGACCTGTTGGAGAAAGTCCAAAAGAGACCCATGAAGGTGCTCAGAAGACTGGAGCACCTCTCCTGTGAAGAGGCTGAGAGATCTGGGTTGTGCAGCCTGGAGATGAGAGGGCTCTGGGGAAACCTTACAGCAGCCTTTGAGTACCTAAAGGGGCTACAGGAGAGCTGGAGAGGGACAGTTCACAAGGGCATGGAATGATAGGACGAGGGGTAATGACTTAAAACTGAAAGATTGATGCCTCAGCCCTGAAATCTTGAGAAGATTTGTGTGGAAGAAGAATATTGAGGCAGCACTTCTGGACGTGCACAGCAGCATACGGCTGAGAATCTGGGGAACCTTTCATCTTGTCAGTGTAAGCAGAGTTTTTGGACTCATTTTACTCATCCTGCCTGCATAGGTGATAATCTAGGTCCCTAAGTACTATTCTATATTTTATGCTAAATTAATAGATAATCAGAGTAACTCTAATGGGATCAAATGGCTAAGCAAGGAAGAAAAGGGAATTATTTTGAATGGCCAAGTCAACATCAACGATCAAGGCTGTAAACAGATATTTTCTTTATAATTAATTCACCTTCAGTGTTCTTTTTCATTAAAATTTAAATGAGGCACTGTAATTCAGAAGGAGATAACTGCAGAATGTGGAGATATACTGGGCTTTAAATCAGTTCATGTCTGTTTGAGGTTACTTCATTGTGTCTTGATTTTGAGGCAATTTTGCAAAATCAAGTGTTAGTTGCTATGATGGTTTGGCACAAGAACCCTTAAGGACCTTGAGGTTAAATAAAAATGGAGGTAGACTGTTCATGGTTCTATTTATAGTAGAATTACTATGACCTTGTGAGCATTTCTAGAAAATAGATTAAAATTTTGCCACTGAAATTCCCTCTACAGGCTGATATTTATCACAACAAGTCTTCAGTATTTTAATAGCTCCTTAAAATTAGACTCTGATGCTGGAAAAGGCTTTACTGTTTAAATCAACACTGGCTGAAATTCAATTTTGTTTCATGGGAATTTTGGATATTTTGAACAAGTTTTTAATCAGGATAAAAGCAGTTTTTTAAGTTTCCCTTGGAAGCAAATATTTTTTTAAAAATTGTAGTTTAGGATTAATAATTTTTTGAGAAACAGTATGAATTTGAGCAGATCTTTCTAAAATGAAAGTTAATCGATATGACATAATTGCCAGGTTTCCAGAGCTTCCAGAGTGTCAGAAGACACTGCCATGAACCAGAAACAGTGATTTGAAAAGTGGAGGACTCATAGCCAGGTTTGCCAGAGCTTTGATGGAGCATTGCTTCTTGAGGAGGAGGCTGGGTGTTCTGCATCCACTGAGACCTCCTTGGGGCATCTTCTCCCAGTTCCATGTTTATTTGGCATTCCATCTGCCCTATAAAATGAAGAAATAGTCTTCTCATTTTGAAAATGGGTACAAAGAGAGCCAGAAGACAATGCCAAGATATAAGCTCATCTTTGCATAACTTAACCTTGGAGAGTCTGCAACTGAGAGCAACCAGGAAGTAAAGCCAAAGCAGTTGAGAAGAAATATGTTGCATGGACCTGTAATTTGGACTGGAGGATGGTGCATCCTCCAGTCAGGAGTCACAGTAATGTTTTTCTTTCAGGCCAGAAAACTCACTTGGCTTCGTAACTTCTAGTAGAAAATTGAGGAAAGAAGGCCTGACCAAGTATGCCTGTACATCAAGGCAGGAGGTATCTCCAATGAGATTCCCCTTTCTCACTTCCAAAACTGTTCCACCCTCTATACCAAAATAATTGTTTGCTCACAGGGCCTGAGAGAGCCACTGACTCTGCAACCAAGTGGGTCAGGTGCACCTTTGGGAGTCTCTCGTGCCCAGAGGAATTATATTAATCCAGAGCAAGATGACAAGTGGTAGGTTTGAAAGTCAATATTTTAGTTTTAGCTACTCAGATCTTTCATGGGTCCAAGATTATGTGTTCATCTGTCCAAAGGCTCAAAAGAAAAGCTGTAGTTGAGCCAGCAGCTTAACTCTCTTGGCAGAAAATGCCTAGAAGCTGTCAATGCTGAACAGTGTTTATCATCAAAAGGCATCGTCTCCACTAGTTTTCTGTGATTTAGAACACAAAACTGCAACACACATTTTCTAAACTTTACAATTAAATAATAGTTTTCATTAAAATAATAACAAAAGTACAGTTGAGACCTGTGAAATTTAAAGGTGTGGTTTACTGTGAAATATGCTTTTCTAAGAAACTCATTATGACTTTTTCTAACATTATATAACTCTATGAACAGTTTAGACTCCACTAAAGATCTATAATATGGAACACACACTGGTTTATCTACCTCCCTAGAGGAAGCCCAGGGGAGCTATTAAAATATAGGTAGTGAACAAACATTAAGTTAAAGTCAGAACTCTTGCCAGATCCAAATATGGCTATTGATAGAATATAAATTCAAAGTGAATCTCCTATTCCTTTGGGTTTTAATAGCACTTTGAAAATGCATATACTTTAATTTTACCAAAACAGAACAGAAATAAAAAGGAATGAAATTACTGTACAGCATCATAAAAGTATTTAAGCAATCATGTAAATGTGAGAAACCTCAACCTTTTTCTAAATCATTATGGCTATTGTATAAGAATTTATACTGGCTTATGTGATCGCGGCAGTGATTGCCAACTTAGGAATGATCATACCCGAAATAAAGTACAATATTTTACTGCAAGCCATGGAAGAAATTAAATTAGAACAAAAAAAAGCTGTGAGAAGAATGAGACAAAGTCATGGCCTGTGATTTTACACCTTATTGTGTTAAATCTGCAATTTTGACAAAATTTCCATCTGAGGCATCCTACACAGTATCAGCAGTCAGTGTGTGTGTGTGTGTGTCTGCCATCTCATGGATTTTACTTAAGCAGGGTTTGGCATGGGACTCATTAGACAGGGGAATCGTCTCTCAGCACACACCAACTTAATGAATCTCAATCGGAAATAATTGGTGACGTTTCCTCAAAACAATGATCCATACAAAATCCCCAGTTAAAGTAGATTCATGGCTAAAGTGCATCGTGAGGCGTGGATGGGTGCATGCAAATTTCTTTCCTAAGTTTACATCCTGCTTCTTTTGACCAAAAGATCTACCAGGTTCTCTACGTGTACATTCATGAAAACTCTTCATGGAGGTTCATTCCTGTAACAGAGCTTTGCCACAGAAACTCAGCACTGTGAACTTGAAAACAAATTCTGAGTCTCTAAACTCAGTTCTTTACCAAGTCTAATAGGAGTGTTGCTAACCCAGCCAACACTGAGATCAGTTTGCTTCCTTGAGTCACTCCAACTACTAATTGAATGCAAATAATGACATAAGAATAGTAAGAATAGTTTGCAGGATGGGGCAGTGCGAGATGAAAGCAATAGAAAAGGTTCAGCAGCTGATCGTGTCTTTTTCCAAATGTAGCATTTTTAGTCACAGAAGATTAAGCTGAATTTCAGAACTAGGGAAAAATCCCCAAGCACATCTAAATAACAGTCTTTTGACTCCAACAGCAACAGTTTCTTCTGAAAAAACACTTTGAAAATTATGAGCTCTCTTTGAGCTAGCATATGCTAAAAGAAGGATTGAATTGCAGCTGTTCCCAGTGCTCAGCATATACTTTCAACCTGTTCTTGGTTTCCTTTTCTATTAAAAATGTAAGAGACTCTTTCTCTGTGCTGAAAAACTGAAAAAAAAAATGCAGTAGCTTGTAAAAATTCTGCAAGGTTTAAAAGATCTCCTTAGTAAAGCATTTGATTTTTAAAGTTAAGGCTTGGCTGCTTCCACAAGGTTTTTTGCAGCTCCCACATGGAATATAATCTTGTTTCAGGTTTAAAAAACTATAAATCCCTTGCTAGTGATGACTCTGGCTTTCAGTAGGATTCCTTGATGGTTCCTGCAGGATGACAAGTTGTGTGTCCCTGGCCCCTGCTGGGTGCTGATGCTGGGGTGGCGCTGGGGCTGAGCAGAGTCAGTAACATCACTCCAGCCACTGCCAGCACAGCACAGGCAGGGCTGTTCTTCACTCTCCCAGCTGACATTATTTCTTTGGGACGCAAATGTAATTGCAGTGGAGAAGTACTCTCTCTAGGCTGACAAATGCCACAGCACAACAGGATTAATGTTTCACAGACCAAGTGGAGTGGGATGGCAGAAGCCAAAGCAACAGTTCTGGAGATGGCGCTGGTGGCAGAGAGGTAGCTTTTTTTTCTTTTTGTCTGTGTTATAAAACATTTCTTCTCAAATTAATATGCAAAATCATTAATAGCTATGAACTATATTAATGATGAGGTCATATACGTAAACTTACAGTAGTGCTGATGAAACTTTATGGCCTAACCAAATGTGATCAGGAGATATTCTGTGGGTTTGTTTTTTGCTGTTAATAATAAATGAATAAATATTAGCCTGGCAGTTGCATAATGAAAGAGGGGAAAAAAAAAATTTGCAAACTTCTTCCTTTGATGTAGGGCCTGAATAAGTGTGCAGAGAAGCAGGCATGAGGGAGCTGAGGATCAGCACTCTGCCATCCTCGTTTCCTGCGAGTGCTGCTCTGCTGGGCCCCGATGATGGGAGCTGTGAGGAGGCTCAGTGATTCATCCGTAGGTGGCTGCCTGTCACGGGTGGGTGAAGTGCTTCCTATATATAGCTTGTGTATGGGTTCACAGCACACTTGAGGATGGCCTGGAATGAAAGGTGCTCTCAAAAAGCCCTCGGTAAGTCGTTATTTTATTATTATAGCAAGGCACTAGCAGCTGTCAGTCTCAATAATTGGATCAACATTCATATTGCAAATCCCAGCAGGTTTGACTCAGCTGTTTATATTTCTGTAGCAGATAAATTAAATTCGATGAAACTGATTTTATTTCAGGTGAGATTTTTGGGAGATGAGAGAAAAAGGCCAGACTCTTCTTTACAGCTAGAAGATCTCTTTGTTAGAGGTCCCCGAGCTGGTGGCCCAAATGATTCCCCCTCTGTTCTGTTGTGAGACGGCCAGACAGGCACTGGCAGTTCCTGCTCGTGGCCGTGCATGGACAAGTTCAGCACTGCAGTGTAAATGAAATCCTAATTTCTGGTCCCTGTCTTGCACAGTGCAGTTCATCAGTGCTGAATCCAAACAGGTACAGGAATGCTCTCACAGCTGACTTGAGCTGTCTGGGTCTTGCAGTGAAACCTAATTCTAAAGGCATTTAAAGGCAGTAGACTGGCTTACCTAGATAAAGAGGAATTGCTGCTACTCTTGTCTGGTGAGAGAAGTTAATCAGAGTCTCAGGAAGTCATCACCTGCAGGGGCACACAGCTGGACTGTCCTCCTGGAAGAAAAGGCCTTGTCTCCTTTCCAAAATGTGGCACAAACCTCATGTTAGGAGGACAATCCTCTTATGTGGTAACCTTAAGTTTGGAGCTCTTATCCAAAGCCATGCAGTGTAGGTTCAGTTTCTTCCTCTGTTTGAACATACTCATATTTCATTTTTTTAAAATCCCTTAATATCAGAGCAAATTGGGTCATTAATTCCTGTTAACCCTCATCTAAACTCACATATGACAAAAATTATGTACTGAAGTAATAAAATTTTGCTTTTCCTCACTAAATCTTAATTACATCAATGGCACTGTGCATTTGAAGCAGTGTTTCCCAAGATGATCTACAATTTATATTTTGGAAAACTCTTCAAGAGGGAATGCTATGAACTTCAGAAACGGAAGTTTAGGTTCAAACCCAGGAAACTTTGCCTTGATGATGTTTATTTACTTTTTCCATCACTGCCTCTCTTTTTCCCTGGCATGAATAATGTATCAGTGCTTTTTTGGTTGGGTTGTTTTGTTTTTGTTTCGGGGTGTTGGTTTTTTTTTCGTCTGTTCTCTTAACACCTAGAGAAAATTGAGATGTTAATTTCTTACAGTGGCAGCTAAGACAGGCACAATTAAGCAGTTTACTTTCTAGGGATTGCTCACTGAATTCTTCAAGAAGTTTCTGTGCAGCTGATGCAGTTGAGGGCCAGGCTATCGATTCCTGGCTGACAGCAGACAGATGGCCTGTCAGCAGAGCTGCTCATACTTTTAGTGGGGTACCTCATTAATGAAGCCAACTACGAGCTGAGGCTTTCGGCTCCCCGGTATTTGAAAAGTGGTGCAGCACATTGCAAATGTGGTTTATTAGATCCCATGTGTCATTCAAGGAAATCAGCAATGTGTGTTACTGGTGCTCTGCGTTCTCTCTGACAAATTTGATTTTTCCATTGTTAAGTGCTAAAATACTGCTTTGCATCTGCACCAGCAGAAGCTTATCTTTGCATTCCCTGATATGTTAGGTGTCAAAGGATACAGAAAAACCTGGGACAGGCAGAAATGCCAACTGTAGGTCTTTTTAGCTTTGTATCACCATTTTTATTTTTGCCTCATCTAGAAAAGACTAATCATTGTGTGTTGTGTGTATAAATTCAGATTTTTAAACACCTGGCTACAGTTTCACATACTTTACATTTCAAATGAAACAGTGACAGTTAAAGGATCGATTCCCACTCACTTTGCTCTCACAAACAGTCCCACTGAAACTAAGCCAGCCCTGTAAAATGTGGACCCTTGCTCCTTGTTTGTTTCTTGGAACTGAATTTCCCCAGGGCAATGACCTGTGTGATCGTGTTCACCACTACAAAAAGATTTCATTGCTTCATCCTCACTTACAACTTGTGTACATGGCAAAACAACAATAAGCTAGTCCAAAACCCTAAACAGTGAAATATTCTTTTACAATAATTAAAAATAGATTAATAACTGCTGTGAGGCTTAATCACAAGAGGTATATCTGTAAGGATACTGGCAGCACCTTGGGCAATATTCTTAAATGCTGTGTTACTGCTCACGAAGTCGGTTGTTCCTCAGATATTTTTTCTATGTAATATATGTACTTTCAGAAGAAATTTCTTCATATCCCTGTAGTCATCTTTGTCAATTTAATAAATGCTTGACAGTTTTGTTCAGTAAAATTTTAGAAAGGTTTCTTGTGTGCTGTCACCTTTTATTAGTAAAGTTCTCTACGGGGGGAATGGTGATGTCTGAAGGCTGAAGTGGTTGCATTCAAGGGTTTTACTCGAAAAGCTGTATTTTTTAATAAATGACTGTCATTTAAGAAAACTCAAAGTGTGTGGAAAAGGATTGTTCCTAGGGTGTTTTATTCTACCTTTTTTGGCTTTTTTCATGTTCACCATTTGTTATTCTTCTACTCTTTCTCTCTCAATTACTATTGACGTTCAGGATGACTGTCAGCTGATGGCTTTTTATAAGCTGTTCTGCAGGCTGAACACAAATAACATGACAGCTTGCAGGCTACTTGTTGTCATGGTGTTCTTACTTTGCTCTGGGCAATGCCATATAAAGAATATTACATCTCGACTCCTATTTGCATCAACCAAATATCTTAACATTAACACAATAATATCAGAATGGCAGGATGTTTATGACATTACCAGCACCGAGAAAGCAGAATAAAATTATGTTCTGTTTCTGCCTACACATTTTCACCCACTCCCGGGCTCTGTACTACTGTGGTTGCAGGATTGTTGATTTCTGTGGAGGTAAGTTGATTTCAGGTTCTAAGTCAAATTATTAAATCAAATTTAAAAGGTCTTTCTGACTGCATTTGCAGGCTTCATTAAGTGAGATGTAACACAGGGAATGTCACCCTACATGCTACTCTTTGAACTGTCTTCCACCAATTTACTCTGACGTTGTCTTAGTTTTAGAAGTTCTTTGCAACATCCACAGCTGAAAAGGCTCCAAGGAATTGCAGCACTGACCAAGACAAATAAAAAATAACTTTTGAAAAATAATTTGTGTAAGAGTTTTACCGAATTTCTGGTTTGCAGAAATTTCCTGCACCAGGAAGAATCTCTACATGTGAATACCCTTCCAATATTTAGGTTTGACTTAGGTTTATTAGATTTGATTTAGTATATTATGTTTTGCTGTATTACTGTATGTTTGCCTTTGGTTTCTTCTTTGGTTTATTAAACTGTCTAGCCTAAAGGATAAAAAGCTTTTGAAGCAAGAAGATGTATTTTAAGTGCTTGTAATACAGTAACTGTAGCCACAGCTCTCCCCATACAGCTGGTTCCAAGTCTCCAATAAATCATTTTGAATAAAACAGAGTTCTGTTGGTTGCTGGATACAAGCAGAAGCCCGTGTGAGCATCACTGATATGTTGCTGTATGACCCTCTGAAGCTTTGCAAACCAACTCCTGTCACTAAATGCAAAGTTTTTGTCTGCAAAGCAGGGTCGTCTGCAGTTTTTTTCTCCTGCTCTGTCGTATGAATGTTTGGGAACATGAAAACAGCAGACAGAGCCTTGCTAGAAGTCCTGAGGTTGTCAGAAAATACCTGCTTCCATACAGTAGGCTTCGTCCCAAAAAACTAGAACAATGCAGTGTGGGAAGGGCGTGAGAAGGGCTGTCAGAGACAGGTTGGACACTTGGCTGGTGTGGTGGGCCCTCCACAACAGTGAAAAGGTTGCATTGTCTGTCTGAGACGTTTCTGATCACCCCTCCTGCCTCTTAGCTCCTTCCACCCCAGCATCAGCACCCCCTGCCCATTCTAACGCGGTCAGAGAAGCAGCCCAGCACCTCAGTGCTTGTTCCTGCCTTTCCCCCTGTGCTGGGGAGAAAGACCTTGCAAATACCTGTGCAGCGATGAATTGCTTTCCTTCAGAACCTCTCTGAGGCACTTCTGAGCGCTGTGTGCTACCAAGGCCAGCCCTGGGTGCTGTGAGTGGAGCTCTCCGTGGTGCTTGCAGGTGTCACCACACTCCCTGGTAAAGCATGCAGTTAATACTACTGTTACATGCTCCTCCAGAGTACATTTCTGCATAAGACCTAAATGCCAAGAAAATAAAACCAGAGAATAAATATCTCATTTTGGTGTCTCTTTATCTGTGTTAGGCTACAACAGCCTCTTAACTTTCCAGCAGCCAGCCCTCGAGGTAAATAAATCCACCCTTCTCTTCCAGCACTGCAAAAGACAGAGAGTGTTGCCTTTCCTGTACTGACAAATATTAAGGACAGACAAAACCACTGGATCCTCTAGTTTAACATGAACAAGGATATACCCCTGGGCTTTACACCTGAAAAGATACAAGTGTTTTGATGAAAAGCAGTATTTAAGTGAAGGAAAACAAACAGACGAGCAAAAACCACCACTCAAACACAAGTTCTATTTCATTGGGATTTTATTTCCTTTAAAAAAACCAGAAGCAAAATATTGATATCTTCTTTTATTATCTTATCTATTGTTTCTCCTATGCTTTTTGCCAAACAGGGCACAATGGATTCACCTGGGTGTAGTTATTTTTTGCACACTCTTTCTCACTTTTCCAGGATGGCCTCTCATTTTATGCATTTCAGCATTGTTCTTTCTTGTAGAAAGAAGTTAAAGTTTTAGGGATGAAATTTGCTTAGATTAAGTTGCCAGAAAAAAAATCCATCCCCAAAATACTAACTGATCACTTATCACTTTGCTACGAAGATGGAGAACAATTTTTTTCTTCCAAAGATCTGAATTCCTAGAAACATAAAAGAAAGTGGGAGTTAATAAATAATGTATATACCACTTGCTCAAGAGCAGCTAATGGACAGATCAATAGCCAAGCATATTCCATAGACACATAACATATTAAAAAAATTAAAGGTCACCAGACAAATTAGATCAAGCTTTATCATTTTCTTGATTTACATTCATTTTGTGGCTTGTTTCAGTCCCAAGAAATGTCACATTTTATCCTTCTCTCCCCCTGCCCATCACACCAAATATTAGTGTACACATGACCCCATCCTGCTGATATTTTGTACTAGGCCTCTATCAAAATTTTTTTGGTCACCTGAATCTTTCTGGACACTTTGAACAACTTATAAAGGGAAGATAAATAAAAAATAAATTTAAATTTCATGTTGAATGTGGTTTTACCTTTCCTGGCAAATGGGAAAGAGCTTCACCAGAGAAATATTTTTGGTGCAGAAGACTATACAGTGTCATTCTAAAATACTCTGTAGACTAGAAATGCACCTTTAAGCATCTGTGTGCCTGAGCCAGCTTTCTAAGGAATATTGGTTGGAAAGGCAAGAGAATGAAATATTTGATTAAGCATTTTTAGGGTTGTTTTTTTTTAGCATGATATAATGTAAGGTCAAATGCTTATAGATTTTTTTGACACTGAATTATGCCATCTATGTTGTTATAACTCTACAGACAACCAAAAGATAAATGGTTTGACTACTGGCTGTCTTCAGCCTTTTTAACAGAAGAAGATACAGAAAATAACTGGTTTTCAGAGACTCCTAAGGACATGCTATTGCAGGTTACCCCGGGAGGCAGCTGAGCCCCTCTCAGCCACTCACTCCCCCACAGTGGGATGGGGAAGCAAATCAGAACTGCAAAAGTGAGAAAACTGGTGGGTTGAGATAAAGACAGTTTAATAGGTAAAGCAAAAGCTGCTTGTGTGAGCAAGCCAAAAGAGGAGCTAATTCACTGCTTCCCATGGGCAAACCGGTGTTCAGGCATTTTTGGGACAGCAGGGCTCCATCACACATAACAGCAGCTTGGGAAGAAACAAACCCCATCACTCTGAATGTCCCTCCTTCCTCCTTCTCCACAGCTTTATATGCTGAGAATGATCCACTGGGTCTGGAATATCCCCTGGATCAGTTGGGGTCAGCTGTCCTGGCTGTGTCCCCTGCCAGTGCCTCTCACTGGTGGGGTGAAGAGAGGAGCAGGAAAGGCCTTGGCTCTGGGTAAGTTCTGCCCAGTGACAGCTAAAACCAAGCTTGTTTTAGTCACACTGAAACCTCATGCAAGCTACTATGAAGTAAATGAACTCAACGCCAGCCAAAACCAATATGGATGAATAAAGCTTGAATTCAAAAAGTTGAGAAAGACCACTGTAATTGCTTTCATCAAAATCCTTTACTTACAAGTGTCCTGAAATCAATCACCTTGGAGATGTCTTGTCGGCAGAAGCAGTTCATAATTGCAGTCCATTCATTTAGCAAAAAAATCATAAAATACTTTAATACTTGAGCCTGTGAAATCTGGGATTTTTGAACATTTCAGCTGGAAAATGCTAAGCAAGACTGGGTATTGTATAAAGTGCTAGGGCAAGTAATCTGTCAGGGAGAGGAAAGGGAAAAGAGAAGTGAAGAAAGGAAGTAATCATGAAGTCTTTTTCAGTAGGCTGCTCTAATGGAAGAGCAATTGTGTTATGATGCTGTGACAGACCCTCAAGCCTCTTGTGATGCCACAGCAGTAGAGGTGACCTTAAACTGACCTGATTGACCTGACCTGACTGAACATTGATTTCCTGCAGTTCTTACCCAGAGGGCAGGTATCACCACACTGGCAGAAAATTACAGGGAATTAAGGACTTTGGAAATAAAGGATAAGCCAGGCAGTGTAATACAAGACTGATTTGGCTCTGTTTGAAGTGACCTCTTTAAGCAGTGCCAGTTATTACAGAAGCTGTGACTGCACTGAAACACAGCCCTAGAATGGCTGCATTTCACATTCTCAGAACTCAGAACGTTTCCACAGAGTTGTCAGCACAAACTGAAGTCTGAACAACAGCAAAACCAGATGAGAACCTCAACAAAACACATCACTTACTAAGTGCTTGGTCAGCTCAGCATATAAACCAGCAAGCCTCTGTTGACTGAACTGGGCCTTATTACCATGCCAGCAACATCCTTTGAACTCCACAGCTCTTGAAATCAATCTGGTTTACATAAAAATCCAATAAAGTTAAAATATATTATCTTTCTAGAAGCTGCTTAATAGAAGTTTCCCTTAAAACTAATGATAGCTCTTTTGGCTGGGAAGTTTTTTAATTTGTGTTCAGAATTCCCAGAATCTGGCAGCTCTGAACATCCCATGCCAGATATTTGAAGAGACAAGGGGAATTCAAGGTGTTTCTTGTGTCAGATTTATTGTGAGGGCACAGCTGGTCTTTCACAATACATGGTGCTGGTCCCAGCTTCTGGAGACAGCAGGACCAAGAATAAACACCAGAACAATTTCTTTTTCTCCTGTTGTGTAAAGAAGTTTTGGACCCTCAGATTAGTTTATGACTGAGAGCCTTCCTATAGAATGGCAGGTAGAGCTGATGGAAGGCAGTATGTGACAGAGTCAACTAATAATTCAAATGGAAATTATAATTAATTTTATACACTTATATAAGTTCTCTTTATTTCAATTTCTTTATTTCAATTTTGCTAGCTCCAAGTCCCAGACGTTAGTCTCCTCTATGCTTATATTAAATAGATTAAAGAATGATCTGTTTGTGGAAATATTAATCATTTAATAAGATAGATTCATTATTTACTAAAAAGCTGCCTTTTTCAAACCAACTCACATTTTACTTAGTTCTTTGAAGCATTTCATCTCTTCTAAAGCCTTCCAATCTTACAGTTAAATAACTATTGATGATGACTAATCTTCTCTACTTTACACAAAGCTCAATCTTGAGATTTCTCCCTGAGCCCAAATGATCACCAGGGCTACCCTGCTCTGCAGTTTCAAATACTTTTTAACCATCTTTTTTTTATTTCTTAAAGAACTGAACACGCCTCCAAAGGAAACTTTCTTAGTATGAACTCAGAGCAGGTCCATCAGTTTTGTGCTTACATAAGTTGGTTCATTTCCTATTCCTCTGTACTTTGCCAAAACCATTTTAAAAATGCATAATTCCATTCAGCTAATTAAGTTTCTGCTGTATTTGTTTCCTATATCTCTTCCTGAAATAAAAATTCATCACATATTTAACGTCTTACTTAACAGCCTTGCAAATCCCCATGCATCATACCAGCGTGTGATAAATACTTAG
The DNA here is from genome assembly GCA_013397975.1 of Machaerirhynchus nigripectus. Lineage (NCBI taxonomy): Eukaryota > Metazoa > Chordata > Aves > Passeriformes > Dicruridae > Machaerirhynchus > Machaerirhynchus nigripectus. Next base: position 462,619 of record VZRQ01005219.1, on the reverse strand, counting down.
GCAGGTAGGATCACAGATGTTCTTTAATACATTCATTTATTGATTGGTTGTATTTCTTTCAGTAATAGTTGAACCCGAACCTGTAAATGTTGTCTAAAAGAATCCTTCTTTTCCCTGTTACACTTTCTAATAAAGGACTTGCACAGCACAGTACACAAAGGTGGGCTGGTACACTGAATTAAGATGACAGTAATCAGCTAATGCCCATCAACATATTTTATGATGCTAAACATCAAGATTGTCTTTCATTTATGAATCAGCTGTCAAGTGAATTCAGTCTGGACGTGTCTCTGAGTGCTGGAGGCACATTTAATGCCAAAATCTGAGATGAGTATGCAGAGAAAACATTTTCACAGGAATGCAAATATAAAAATATTCTGACATTTATTCTGGGTTTTGAGAGTTTATGACAAAAAATCATCAACCCAGAGATTAAGGATTAAACAGCTCAGAGCTGGTATGGAATAAATAGTAGCATTTTGCACAGTGCTGTCCTCAGCAAAGAGCGAGCGCAGTGCTGACGTCAAGGAACAAAAAAGCTGACCCTTGTGCTCGGACTTTTTCTGGTATCTACACGAGCTACAGGCTCTCTGGTTTAGAGATGTCTTTGCACCTTCCCAAAATTAGCAGAAATCCAGTGTCCCATACTGGTCACCTTTCAGGAGCTGCAAAAGTGCCAGATTCTACTGCTAGCAGCTGTAAAGTCTCAGAGAGCTGTAGTGTCAGCGTGGTCTCTGAAGCCATCTGTGTCTCTAATCTATTTTTCCGTATGAAATCATCAATATTCTGATCTACACGGCCACAGTTGGGTTTTGTTTGCACTACAAATACAATCAGTTACACATTACTCAAGATCTAATTATGTTGGACTGCAAATGATGTTGAACTAGGTAATTTCTTTGGAATGATAAAGTAAATTTATCAAACCCTTTTTTGCCACCCAAACAGAAATCTCCCTAAGAGGATTCCTTGGGTTCATATTGGTTTGCTTTCACATTTAATGCTGTTTCACAACAAACTGCTGATACAGCTTCAGCAGTACTCAGTACCAAACATTTGTGAGGAAATGATTAAATGGCTTTTTTCAGTTTTAATAAAACTTTATCTGAAACATCACTCTGGTACAACTTTCCAGAAATGTATATTCATAATTACTTGCAGTGCTCTTCATTCATATTATCATGGTCTGATTATTTAAAAGGATGTAAATGTCCTGGCTTGCATGATTTACATAAGAATATAAAATATTTTTAGACTTTCAATATTTTGGAACAAAGATTAATAAAATAGTAAAAAGAATCTGAATATTATTTTTCTCTACAGCAAATAAAATCTGCTTAAACATTGTTTAAAAATTAAAGAATGTTCACTTATGAGAACATTCTATAGGAGGCAAACATGAGAAATTTGATTTGGCCAGAAGGATTCAAATCTCCCCAAACATATATTTTTCAATTTTTAGTGAACTTAAAATTAAATTCTTTTGGGATAAAGTTCTGGTTAACATGAATAGAGAAAACCCCTTCCTTCATATTATTCAGCATAAAGTGTATGAATTTGTTTTAAACTGCATCTTAGTGACATAATGTACATTATTTATGAAAAACAAAATTCTTTTGGTTTTTCAAGGAAACCTGTATCGAGATATGAAGACAAAAATTTGAAAGGATTACAGATACATTTCTGAAGTATTGAGAAGACACAATAATGTCTGCGCTGCACATGCAGGTAGGCAGTGGAGCTGTGGGTTGGTTTTACCCCAACAGAATTGGTTCACAAATGACCAATATGTTCTTCTAACATTAACAGATCTGAGAAACCCAAACATTCATTTTCAGGCCCACCTGTTTTTCACTCAAGGCTGACCCTGCCAAACCTCTGAGGTGTCTTCCACATTCACGAGGAATAGGAATATTTCCATTCTAGTCAGCTCAAAATGTGTCATTCCTCTCGTCTGCATTGTGATGTGAGACTTACCAGGACATGCCAGTTCTCAGAGCACCAAGCACTTGTGCTCCACGAGTAAATAATGAAGGTAAAAGTGGAACAAATAAACTATTTTAGAAGCAAACTGGATCCCACAAAGAACTGGTTCAAGTTTGCCATTAGCAGAGCTCTGCCATCCTAAATCCATCTTGTACTCTAGACACCAAGGTTCATCGTTGATGATTTAGATGGCAGAATAGAAAGCACTTTAAGATGAAGATGATACCATTTAGAGAGGGATGGCAAGCACTTTAGAGGACAGGAATGGAATTTGAAAGGATGTGGTAGAATCAGTAAAATAATAAGTAATTCAACATGGGCCACAAATTGACACACAGTTCCAAGGCAGAATAATAGAAATGGTTCTACAGAAGGTGATCTGAGAATAAATGGACCAGAAATGGAACAGTGTCCACAGGGCCATAACCTACCAGGAGATTTGTGTAGGAATGTTGTACATAAGGTACCAGAAGTCTGTCACATCAGTGGGGCTCAGCTGGAGTACTACATCAGATTTGGGCACAACATTGGGGCTGGATCAACTGAAGAAAGTTCAAAAATGAGCAAAACCCAAGACATTTCCAACAAAACCTCTGAAGAAAGCTGGAAAGTAATACTTTTATTTAACCAAAAGAAGACCAAGGGGGAAATGAGTATTTATTTCAAATGACAGCTGATGTCAGCAAGAGGTTGGCAAGGAGAGGAAAGCATTGATGTCATCTCCAGGACAATAAGTAATGGATTTAAGTTACCACAAGGGAGACTTATCCTATTCATTAAGAACATGCTGAAAGGCAAGAGAATTAAGAGCTAAAACACAGCTCTTGAGAGAAGATGGGGATTCTGCGTCACCAGGCTATTTTAAAAACAGATTGGACAAATGGCTGTCAAATATACAGGTAAAGCTGAGTCTTTCTGGGACTAGTAAAGGAAGCCAGTGACCTCCTGAGGTCACATCAGTCCTATTCTTATGGTTCTGTGTCTGTCTTCAGATTTTTTTTAAAGGCTTTGAAACACAGACTACACTGCACGTATTGGGCTGAACTCAAGAGCCAAATCACACTGAATTTAACACAGCCTGATGGAACATTATCACCAACCACCACTGAGTCAATAGTGGAGACAAAGCCTTCAATATAATCTCTGAGTTTTACTGAGAGGGTAAAAGCTTTGGTCAAGAGACAGTTACCTTTATTTTTATTTAAGAAATGCACAAGGTCTATGGTAATTGTTGAAATTTGGTTCAGTAGCTTTAAATATAACAGATTTGTGGTCCTCTTTTGCCTTTCACTACATTTAAGAGATAGTAAAAGACTGCTAAAAATAATGAGTTTGCATCATAAAAGTTAGGCATTAGAATAATAAGTTAGAGGCCATAAAAACAAATGTTCCTTAGAGATTTTATCCATCTGGACCAGATAGAATATATAGCTACTGCAGTTATTTTGCAAACAATGTTAACAACATTATTCTAAAGCTTTCACATTGAATCTTAAAGCCCACAACACATATCTGTTCTGTCCCAAAGGTTCACAGGCCTCAGATTTACATCTAAAACTCACAGACAGCCTTACACAGTGATGGACCAACCCAAATCACTGGGTCGGGGAAATATCTCAGCAACAGTTCCAGCCATCTTTACTCAATAAAACGTTAAGCTGTGATTAATAATGTCCACATTTAAAACAGAATCTATTCTGCTCCCATGGACTTTCACATATGTTCAGGAATGCATTTAAATTCTTATCATTAATATGAAAGAGGCCCCTAGAAGGGACCCAACTTTAAATATCCACAAACGTAAGGTTGCTGGGGAGCTGGAACACAAAGCTAGATGTAAGTGTCAAGGTCGAGCTCTGACATGAAACACTCTGTTGCCCATTAACAGCTGCAAGCAGTGGTCGTGTCCATACCCAATTTGAATGGAAATGCATTAGAGAGCATTACAAGGAAAGAAAGCCTGGCTGAGCAATATGAAGATGGCAACTTTAGATTAGTGTATCTCTTTTTTTAGGTTGCTCAGCACAAAATATTCAGTTTACTTTGAAATTCCTTTGTTCTACTTTAATGAGGCTGATCTAATTCCTAAAGCCTTACACCAAAGTGGTAATTGACAGGCATCATATAACATTTACAGGAGAAAATTAAAAATCTATACAACATCTGTGAGTGATGGAGCTTTCTCAGTGAGTAAGAAGTGTTTGGAATGAGCAGCTATTATGGATAAAGAAAAAATAAATTAATTATGAAGAAAAAGCCAATATTTCATAAATATCTTCTTAAACAACTTGGTACTCTGGAATAATCAGCAGAGATCTGGAATGACAAGCTTTCCCCAGAGCAAGGGAGGGTGGCAGCATCATGGGCAGGATTCCCAGGGCAGCAAGGAAACGTGGAATATCTCCAGAGCTGCTGGGAGGAATGACACTGACTCCAGCTCTGCGGCCACTAGCGCATATGCTCAGCTTGAGATGGGGTCAACCCACAGAGCCAGAACAAGAACAGCACTTGTAGCAAATGACACCAAAATCTCTCACTGAAGGATGCTATAGGTAGGAGATAAACAAGCATGTTAATTTAAAATAAAACATATTCCTGTCTTTAGTTGGCTAAGTTGTAACTAAATTTACATTTGATTGCGTTTTCTTCTACATTTTATTCCTCTGGCTCTGATTAGGATCAGAAGTCGGAAATGACAAAATAACTGAGTAAAGCATAACTGAATAATTCTAAAGCAGAGGTGAGAAGAAAATCCTGTTCCTTAGCATCCTGCCTCACTGTGTAGATAATAAATCTACAATTAGTTCAAAGCAATTCAGATTAATATGACTGTCTGAATTAAGTGATCATCAATTTGAACCACAGAGCCTCAGTTACGTGATTAATCTGAGAATATCAAGCATTGTTTTTTCAAGGTTTTTAAACTTATTTTCTACTGATTCCACTTGCTGCAAAATCCACCACTACCCTGTATATGAATCATTCATAAAATGTTCCTAAGTTCAACAAATGCATTTCCTATCAATAAGTGTTTGCCAGATAGTCTGGGTATATAATTTTCCTTCTCTTTCCTTTTCTTTGATCACTGACTATAGGACCAGTCATTTTTCATGATTTCTGACACTTTTGGTTGGCTAAATCACAGAGAGTTATTTCTTCTCCTTGACAGTGTGACTGAGGCTTGGGAAAAAAAAATAAAAAAAATATATGAGAATTGCAAATTAGAGAAAGCCTCTAGGATCACAGGATCTGCCATCCTGGTATAAACTATCTTGCATATAGTCCAGTACTGTGCATCTGACAGTTTTCAGTACTCGGTCCTTCAAAAGAAGGTAGAAAAAAATCTCTAACAGCAAAGGGAAACTAATCAAGACAACTCACACAGTTCTTTGCCTGAACTCTGACAGTTTAAAGCTGGTTAACATCTGCAAGTAGAAGTTAAAATGCTTTCAGATGCTGTCATCATTATTAATTCTATCTATGAATATCCCTGATACTTTTATACATGCCAATTTGCTTTCCATTTGAATTTTTTTGCTTCAAAATAGCAAAAGACAAATATAGCTTTGATGGCACAAATGCTCAAACAGCCACTTACAAAACTTTGAGAATCAATACATTCAGCAACATAGAAAAGCTGTCAAAATATGTGTCTAAAATACTAGAAAAATAGACTTCATATTTCTAGTCATGAAATACAAATTTTGAACTCTTAACTGGTAGTAATAATAAAAAAGCCTGTGGGATAACAGAATAGTCCCTGAAAATTCAAATGTGTTTTACAATTTTTATGATCAGGTGTGAGTTTATAAAGTTTATATTGGATTCTTTCTGGGGGAAGATTGAACACACAGACAAGGTGTGATTACTTGTAACTTAACCTTCTGCATGTGGTCTTTTACCAAGGCAATCGTGAAGCAATCCAGGGCTCAGATTACCAATAATCTGAGTAAAAGTATTTTCACTAAAATGCACTGTGATTCTTATTCCCTCCTGACTTTGTTCATGAAAAAATGGAGGCATTTAGTCAAAACACAGTTATTTAGACAACATTTTGGGACAATGCAGAGATGGGCTCGTTTTAGAGTCCACCTGAAAACAACTATTTAAGACTGGGATTAATCACTCCTGTTTTAGGCATTTTAAACAATCTACTTGCCTCTTTTTCTGTGCTCATGAGCCACATTCTGTGAATTGCTAAGCACCCTCAGCTTCCTGTGCAGACAATAGGGCTTCAGGGAACACAACTCTACCCAGGAGCAGCTCAGTTCCTCTCAGACTAAAGCTTTAAAGAAGAGAATTCTCTTTCAGTAATAATCTGGCCACATTTTAAAGAAAAGTGGAAACACTTTTTCAAAATAGCATTTTTCAGTGTATAACACCAATATAGGTGTGCCTTATTTCCATCAGTATCACTGATCAAAGATTCAGAAAAGGCAGCATTAAATTCTTTTGAAATCTCACTCCCAGGAGCACAGTTCAGAACAATTCCACTCCATCTTATCAGTAGGTTTTACAATAAGACCCTTATTAGATTGCAATTGATTCACAGTAATCTATTCATTTTTAGTCAAATTAAAACAACCTTGATTGTAGTGCCACAGTTCATGCTGATACAATTAATGTGGTGTGAGAGAATTTCTATTGTGAAAATCTTTATTCCCTGCCTCGGCTCAAGCATAAAGAACTCGAATGGCACTGAAACTTGTCAGACAAAGTCTCAGCCCAGGCAAGGATGTTATTCTTTGGAATATATAATAGTATAAAAACAATTTGACTGCTTTCCCCTTGCAGTAATACAATGAGGTGAGAGAAACTGGAAATGTGCTGGTGGAGCTGACCACTTGCCCCATCAGGTTAGCATTTTTTAATTGTAGATGACTGAAAAGTGTGAGGACCAGGAAAACAGGTTAATCTGTTTTGTCTTCACTATCTTCATTGTATATAATGCAAGGATGCAAACTAAAAGACACGATTCCATATAGTGCCTCTTGCTTTAAATGTATCCTTAATTTCAAGGAGTGAACAGAGCGAGTAGTCCCAGGAGCTGCAGACATACCCTAATGCACAGACTGAGCTCTCACCACACAGGCAGGGACAGGCTGCCCCAGAGGGAGCACCAATGGATACAGCACAAAAAGAAGCTGTGATATAAAGTCAGGTTAACATAAACAAGCTGGGACTCATGAAACTGCAGATGTCCAGATAAAAGATAGACTGAAGCACATTTTTTACTCTCTGCATCTGGTATTTATCCTGGATTCATGCTTTGGGCTGTATTTTTAACTCAGCTAATGGAAGTAGCACAAAACTCAGAGCTTGGCAGAGAGAACACCCTCCTATATCTTCTTTGTGGGCTTGGTGATGCATGCACTGATCTGTGTAGCCCTGATTTACAAATGCAAGAGATACAGTGAGACCAAATTCCAGGCTAAGGTAAACTTTTCTCCATTTGCTTCCTAGTTTTAAAGCAAGCTGCCAGTCTTTCCTTGAGCAGTGCATTCCCAGTTCCTTGAGCACTGAAAGCTGTTGTAAGCCCGTGTTGCTGCTCAAAGCCCTCCATATACCCACAAAACCATCCCTTCACTTCAGCCAGAAGAAATGTTCAGGTAGCTGCTCAGGGAACTGATCCCAGTTACAACTCACCTGGCAAAATAAATACACATTGGTTTCCAGACTCCGGGGTTTTTACATTATTTCATGGATCACATTTGTGTAAACAAAAAGCGGTGGCTGGAATGAAAAAGTGGGGATAGGATTTCTTCCCCTGGCAACATTGAAAGACTTGGCTAACTTAAAGTGCTCTTCTATGTTAAGGAGAGTTTCCAGAACCTGCTTCTTATGCAGCTTCAATTTACCCTTTCCCAACAGAGCACAGCAGTGCAAAATGAGACCAAGGCACTCTGGACTCCAGCAGCCACCTTCACTTGTAACATGTGACAATTGCTGACACAAGAAAGCCTGATTTGCTTAAAAATCCTTTCAAATGGAAAGTGGATACCAATGTAATAAGGAAACAGGAAAAAAAAAAGCAAAATTCAATGTGGTCATTTATCCTGAGGTCTTTTGTTTCAGCACATGCAGTTCCCCTTCCCTACATCTTTAAATACCAATTCTTACCTCTATTCCACCTCCTGTTTGTTTGTCCTGGGACAACGGAAATAATTTAGAAAATGGTTGGTCATTACAAACTCAGGCCAAATTCCTATTCAGCAACAGGTTCTGTATCTTATCCCAGCTGAGGGATCACTGGAAAGATGCTGGAGCCAGAGGACATTTTAACCAGAGCTGCCACCAAGGAAACAAATGTGGGAACTTTCTTCCCCAAGGCATCACCTTTCTGTGAGCTCTTCTTTACAGATACTTGCTGCGCTAAGTCTATTCAAACTGATCACTTGAATTTTATAAAATACTCTAAAACTTACTCTTTTTGGGAAATTGTTTTCTGAAATACCAGAATTACCATTAGAAATGTCAAAAACTCCTGGTATAATTGTATAAAAAATACTAATATCACATTAAAATATCAGGATTGTCTCAGGGATCTTCTGGAGTTGAGAGACCTTGGTTATTCTGCTGTCCTTCATTTTGACTGCAAAATCATTTCCCAAGTACAAAGCCAAAAGTGTCATACAAACAGAGCAGACTAATTTAAGCATTAAACATTCGAATAGTTTGAGGAGCAAATTTCAGTGTCATGGAGTATGTACAAAGGGACAGCAGTTAATTCAATGCAGGAATAGTGTCCATGATCAAAAGGAAAGCAGGTAACTTGGAGTACTTCCCCAGTCAAGCAGTGCCAGAAAAAACTCCAATATTGCAACAAGTTATATATTTATTTTTCTTTTCCCACTGGGTTGATCTTGCACACAAAGGTTGACATCAGCTGTGCAAGTATGGCTTTTTCTAGTAAAAGGGTTCTCTGTAGGACTTTAGATGAGCACACTTGGAAACAGTTTAGGGTCCAATCCAGAAATAATTAATGGTGATGGAAAGCTTGCCGTCCATTCTAACAGGAGCTGGATTGTTCTCTTAGGACTAGATCTTGATGCACACCTGAGGGAAATCTTGTGTCAGGTCTGTTGACATTTATTCAAACTCCTGTCCTGATTATAAAAAAAAAAAATTAAAATTGTAATGAAGCAGAGATTACAGCTCTTTTCAAATTTCAGACCAGTTCCATATTTCTTCCAATTTAACATCTAGCAGAATACTCAAACATGAGCTCCAGTGAGATACAGTAAATTATATTATGGCAAATTTTTCAACCACATAATTTCAACCACATCGATTTATAGAAATACACAAAAGTGTGCACACTGTTCAGTACTGAAAGGAAAAAACAAAACAATGTGAAGAGCCATTAGAGTTGTCATACACCCTTGAAACAAACTTTGTGACTATCTCATATTTATTTTTCAGTCATAACTGATCAGACAAAGTATTTGAAGAGGGTGTTCTGGTTTTATCCATCATCTTATCATCAGTTGGGAACAATTATCAGTAAAGTTTTCATCTGTCTCTATGCAAGTTTAAGAATTTACCAGAGAAAGAACACTGATCCTTTTCCATTATTAAAGTAAAATCTAGTGGGTTTTTCCAATACACAGTTCATTCAATTGAGAGCTTTTAGTCAGTGTTTCATGGGCATAATCCTGGTTGCTACCAGTTTCTTAAACATGCCCCTTATAGGGGCAGTACCAGAAATGACCATAGAAACTGACAGAAGTGTTAGAAGATTTTCAGTTATCTGTGGAAATTAGTACTAAGTGTGCAGCGTGGACTTTTGGGAGCAACTCGTTTCAGCTGATCTTTGGTTAACCTTGTGTGTGATGATTCCGAAGAACTCCCCATATCCAAGGGCAGCCTTTCACTCATCCCTCTCTCCCCCTCATCACCATTCAGACGTAGGCACATATTAGCAGATAAGTGACTGATGAGAACACATGTTGCCATATGCTAAACGAGGATAGAGCTGTCCCCGACTCCAGCACCAGTGCTCCGCTCTGGCACCAGCGCTGTCATTCTGCGGCTCGGCAGCAGATGTTCCGAGCCTCAGAGGTTAGCTTCCCACTGAGGGACAAAGCAATGACATAGAAGCTGACTAAATTCTTAACTGGCTCTTACTAAATTTACACAGGCACAGAGATTCTGAACTTAGGCACGGAGAACACAGCTCCAAAAGAGATGCCTCGACACCCGCACCGAAAGGATTTTATTGTTGGTTTTGCAGACAGAAAATAAGCTTCTAATTCAGAAAAGTTGTCAAACTTTTATAAAAACCTGACCCCAAACTTATCAATAAGTGTTGAAGTTTTCCATGAAAAGAGGAAAGAGATTTTATAAACACACCTCCCCATGAATTCTCAGATGCCTGGTGCTAATTTATGGCAGTCCTCTGTAAAAAAACAGATTGTGCAGCTGGAGACAACTCAGAGGAAAATTAAGAAAAAAGGGGTGAAAAGTTTCCTTCTGATGTAAAAGGCAGATGTATCCTCCTAGTTTATCATATTCTGGGCTCTTTTCATCATCCTGCTGTCTTCACACATAATAACTAATCTGACTGGTTTATGTTTAATCTGTTTAAGGCAATTTAAGTTAATCAAGAATAAACATAATGCTTGAAGTTAAAACACAAAGACCACATCTAAGAATATCTCAGGGTAAATATTTTCTCTGTCAATATAAGAATATGTTTACATAAACTATTGAACAGATGTAATTTAAAGTGTGTGCTTTAAGAGTTTTCAGGTCTGAGCATCTAACCTGTTCTCCAGAAGAATGTAGATCTTTGCCTCTGCTCAAGGAGAACAACTGCTCTTAACATCTGAAAATCAATCATAGATTATGCCAGACTGTAGATGAATGAGTCTCAGTCTGAACAGACAAGTCCACTGGTTTTGGCATTTGTGCTTCAGTTCCTTTCTGTTGTAATTGATCTCTATTATTTTATTTATTTGCCGTAGGTCATAATGTGCAAGCAAGTCCAATATGCCTGCAGCAGTACCTTGGGTCTGCTGAGCTGTAAGTCTTATTTCTCATCCTGAGAAGGAAAACCTACCCAGAGGGGTGTTTTACATCTGAATACTGGTTTTTTGTGGCATACTCTCTCTGGATGTTGTACAAAATGCCAACATTTAATATTTAATGTGGCCACTGATCCTTTTGTTATCATTTGGAATGTAATGAAGACCTTGTGCAACACAGTAATTTATTCCAGCCTCATCATGTTCACCTACAGAGCTTTCTTCTTGTACTTTCCACTTTTATGTTGTTCATTTGTATTTTACTGTAAACAACAAAGAATATATTAACTATTTTACAATCCATGTGTCACAAAACAATGGGATTTCACAGTAATGGTCCATCAAGGGTAATTCAAGCCATTAAGTCATTTTATACAAACTATACGAAGAATCAACAACTTATACCATAAATGATTTTATATATTAAGTTGCAGATTTATTCCAGGAGAGCACAACCCTCCCAGCTGTTTATAATTTACTTATGTTTTATTTAATGAACAGTAATGAAGTTTGATCTAAAAGGCAATAATAAAAACAATCACACACTGAAACCCACTGCAGTTAATTTCTCACGTGCAATTTAAAAAAATATTTTATATAAAATCAGTCTGCTGATACTTCCTGTAATTTTTCTCAAATATTTTCCTATAAATATTTCTTAAGTTAGGATTTTTTAAGATTTTGTTCTGAAAGCCATAACAATATTTTGAGTATCATTTCACTCAAAGATAAAACCAGCATGAAAATGTTGAAATTTCTCTGGAGACAGAAATTTCACTTTCTCAGCAGCTCTAGATTTCAAACATATAATATCCATACACTTTCAATTTGTATAAATAAGGCATACAGAATACTTTAAATTTCTTAATCTTATTCCTCTTTGGCCTTTTTTTTCTGGTAAACAAACAATTTTTAAAAAGCTTCTATATCTCATGTATAACACCACCAAAAGCATGAAAGCCAAATTGATTTAGAAAACACTGAAAAGTAACATTTAAAGAATATAGAAAAAGTGGAAGTCTTCTGAGCTGAAGATATGAGGCAAGTAGGACCGAAATCCAGGAGCAGGTGTGCACCAGCTGTTTGTGCATTTTAATTTCCTTTGAAGGCTAAAAGAAATGACAGAAGAACTGACCTCTCTTCTGCCGCCTGTGTGCTCAGCATCTCACCCTGTCTTCACAGAAATTCCTTCACCTGCTGGGGCAATCCCAGTAAGTGAAGCATCAGGCACTGGTGTGGCACTGCAGCACTGGACACTGCGTGCTGATGGCAAGGAATTCAGGCCATGGTTTATGGGGGATCCTCTGGCACATCCTCCCTAAAAACTCAGGCTGGGAAGAATGGACAGTGAAACACAACCACTCACTAAATCCCTTTGCTACCACTTCTGAAAGAAATGTAAAAGATTCTGCCATGGGCACCACCCCAAAGCCAACATGGTGGGGGAGGACCCTTTTGCCAGAGTCTGACTGATCTATCTGGCCTGGAAACCCCCTCACCATTCAGCTGCAAAAAGCTTCAGAAGCCTTCTCGTTAAAGAGATTCTTCATCTCTTTATTAACTACAGTTATTATTGATGACTTCTTAGATTGAGAACTGGATTGTGAATATTACCCAGGACTTGCCAGTGCTCTGCTGTTGCACATCAGTGACATTCCTCTGTCTCATGCTAGTCTGGTTTTTGCCTTAGTGGTTAGATATATTGATATATTTTGCTTCCATAGAAATAGTAAAATACAAATCTCGTGTTGCCTTATCCACAGTAGGAATTTTACCATAGGAGCTCAGGCTATTTTGGGAATGCCAGAATAAGGTCTGTAATATCCTCTTCAAAGATGACAATCTTTGTGCTACAAAGAATGAAATTTCCTCTATTAATTACACTTCTCTGCAGCTCTGCATCCTCAGATCCAGTCCTGTATCCCCAAAGGTATTTCATTATCTCTTCAGCCAAGAAAGGCTCAGTATCCATTACCCAGCTTCCCGCTGACAAAAGATATTCCACTAATTACAAAGAGACTTTCCCTGGGTAAAGGTTACTGCAAAGTTTAAATTGTTGCTACTGACAGTCACCGTGACTCTTCATTTCTGTGATAATCCTCTTACCACTCCACACATCTTCCTAACACACTCCTGTGGAGCTCTGCAAAAATGCAGCTGGTGATGGCTACACCTCTCAGAGCTGAGGGCTTGTTTCTGCCCATGGATCCCTTCCATGTCAGTGTGGTTACAGGGGGAGTAACCCTGAGTTTCCAATCATGGGGTTACCTGCAGGTTCACTGTGGTTATTTCCAAACCACAAGCTGTGAAATAGTAAGTTATAGTTGCTTCACTCCAGCTAACAGAAAGATGCACTCTGACACTTGATTTGCTCTCTGGAGAGAGGTCTCAAGCTCCAGCCAGATGGTTCTGAGGCTCCTGCTAGGCCTGATCCATGCTCGCCAATTTATAAGAACTGGAGACCATAATATTACACATTTCACAGTCTCTGGTGTTAAAATTTGATGTGAAAAATGTAACTGAATCAGCTAGTGACAACATCCGTTTATATTTTATTGCACTGTGGGTCTAATATCATTAGAAGATATTGCACTCAATTACTCAAGAGTGAGAAAATTCCAGTATGAACACTTTCATACACAAACAGAAAGCATGTGAAGTACCTAAGGGGTATTAATGTGCAGGAAATCTGAGTTGAATACACTTTGTAAGCTGCTGTGGAAGAAGAGTCCTTTTTTTCTTCCCTGCTTCTAGGGACGAACATGATTATTTTACTGAGAATAGGGGAGAAAATGGAAACTAAGCAAACAACTGCACTTCCAGAAATTCTGCTTCATAAATTATGCCGATAAGGCAAATGTAGCTTGGTGATTTTACAATGCTTGAGTTTCAAACTGAATTAAGTAAAAGTGCTTTATGTGCATTGCCAAGCACTTTCAAGAGGCTGTTTCCTGTCTTTCATGATGCAGTTATGTTTTAATGAACTAGGTATTTGGGTTTTTCGCTAATGTGATGCATTTTATCTGAAAGATCTTACTCTACACAGGAATAAAATATTCATAATTGAGCATGATGGTCCTTTTAGTCAGATATCCTCACAGTGAGATTTTAAAAAGAGCATTACTTTACAATCATTTAGATTTTATTTTCTTTAAAATTTTCCTTCTCTGTAACACTCTCCAAGGTGTCTGAGGTTATTATGAATCATAAATGCACACACAAAAGATTCTGCCTGAACTCAGCACACCTTAGATCCTTTTCACTGGAGAACACGATGAGAAAAGCTGACCAGAAGAGGTGCAGAGGTGCCACTGTCAATTCATTCAGGTCTGTGTGTAATGTAGAAAATGTCTGTCTGCCTTATTTCTGAAAAATTACCATACTATTAATACATCCTATTTCTTAATTATATCTTAATTATAATATGATAAATATAATATTCCAATTTCTTAATTATAATAACTATAAATACATCCTATTTCTTAATTTAAACCTGAATTGTTTGCTGCTTTCCATGACAAGGATACTACACACCCTGGGAACATGTATGATGCTGGATCACGTCTTTGAGGTCATCACTTTACCTTTTGATGAGAAAACATTGATCAATCCTTAAAGCCAGGTGTACAGTCCTAGAAATGGGCCCAAGAATGTGTGCCTAAACCAAAACAAAATCTTGAGAGAGTTACTTTATTAACCATTCTGATGTGAATGCTGCATTCTGTTACATTCACACACCCAAGCCTATGGTCATTATTTAACCAACAAATTGCGCTTTTTGGCTTGTACACACAGGATGCTTTTTCTTCCCTACTTGTGTGAAAAATGCCCGCCTTACTCTCCACTTCTTTGCCTGGTTTCTCCATGTATGAGTAACCTGCAGGACACCACTTATTTCACAAATGATATTTCATCTTTTGCTCCTTTATCAGAACTTCTCTGCCTTGTAAGAGACTTCCTTACATACGTATTGTATGCCAAAAATGCCATTCTTAGTCACACAATGGCTCTTTTACAGAAAGCTACTTGACATAATTCAATGCTGCTGTACTAGTTTCAGATTTTCCAATTTGCAACTTAGAAGTAGGAAAGCATCAACAGTATTACAAAATTCCTTACTACAATAACAGTAACGTACTCTGCCTCTTGAAAATTTCGTGTCTTTCTGTAGTTTAAAAGTTTACAACACTGTGATTTACACCCTAGTGTGGTTTTAACATCAAAGAAAAAGCTCTAAAATCAAAAAGTATGAGTTGCTGATGATTGAACATAAATTAATATATTTTAAACTTAAAAATATGTTAATAAATTAGAAAATAAATTGCCTGCACGTGATATTTCAGGGATAATGCCTGCTTACTGAACTTAAGAAACTAGAGATCTGACTTTCAGATTTCCTAACGTTTTGTTAAGGCTTCAAAAAAACTGTATCTTGTCAAGGCCACAGTTTGAAATTTATTCACTGGATATATTTGTCTTGAAGTCTTCTAATACTTTCATTGGTCCAGAAGGAAAACTCTAATTGCAGCACGGGAAGTCCAACACTTTTCTTCCTGGTACTTCCACCAACACTGAGCCTCATTAACTTTGTATACACTGAGAGTTTTAGAATCCTGGCCTAAAGCCTGATTCAAAGGCTTCTGAAATTCCACCTAAGGGAGGATATTTATTGATTCAGTCAAACGATATCAAATGCTAAGAAAATAACCATGTGTTCTGTGTACATTTCACAAACATAATATCTTCTGGATGTCTGTAAGGAAAAATTCCATTTAAATGTAATGTTATAATAAAGTTATGATGAAGTTATAATAAGAAAAATGAGTCAATATTGTACTGAATTAGGACTCTCGAGACACATATCTCATGTTCATTACAGTTTACCTTTACTATTAATTTTATTTAAGGCTCAATTTGATGACTTCAATTCCCATTTGAATTCTAATCCTAATTTAAGTCTAGTTTTTAGGTTTTTTTTACTTATGTTAAACAAAAATATGGAGAATACCCTCATTCAATGTGATAAAGAAAGGATCTTCCTTTTAAATACATTGAATTTGCTCAATATTCCAGTCACTTAAAACTACAGAGTATCCATAACAGAGATGATGGTGAAGCACAGCTGATAAAAGCTGCAGGTATTGTGGCTGCTGCCTGTGGAGGGGCTTGAAGCCAAATGGACGAGGGATCAGCACCGTTGCCAAGAATTAGGGTGAGGCAGAGATGGAGATTTGACTCATGGGAGGGAGGGATAAATCCCTCCTAAGGGAGGGATAAATGCAGGATTGAACGTCACATCCCTTGCTGCTGTGGCAACGCCCGGTGGGACACCTCGGGAAGCGTCAGAGGGGAAAATCTTTGCCTGAGATTCTGTGAGTGGGTAGGAGTTCAGGCTTCTCTTCTGGGCCAGGAAAGAAATGGGGAGTATTATCTTAAAGGCACATTTTTGTCTTCCTTGCCAGCATCAGAGAAGCCTTGTACATAAGTGTGCTCCACATAAGTGACTCAGAAAGCAAGAACAGCTGCTTTCACTGCAGCTTTTGTGGACGGTCAGCTGATGAGATACAAACTGAGATGAGTTGGACCTCTACCAGTTCTAACCTGCCCTTAATTCATAGAACTGTTTTCAGCTGAGAGAGGAGTGAAAGACAGAAAGAGATGTTCAGAGAAATGGAAGTATTTGCAGTAATAAAGTATTTACAGCGGAGACAACTATCACAAATGATTATTCAGGTTTACCCAAATAAACACAGGTAATACCTCTGTATCATTTCTCTCAGTCATGGGTGGAATACTTATTTACTCATTCAAATTAAACTTGTTTTGAAAAATCGTTCAGTTCTAGTCAGAATAATGCAAGAAACAGCCATAATGGATTTTCTAAGGAAAGACTCTAAAACATATTTTGAATATAGGAAGTGGCCGAGCAGCATAAGGAAACTGAGATACTCAACAATGGAGTAAGTCTTCCTTTTCTGTAATGGTAACACCAGCTGGTTCTGACTATCTGAAGAAAGAAACACAAAATTTGCTTTATTTTGAAGCAGTATCTTTGCTAAGTTATATTGAAACAGATGTCCATGGCTCCAGTGAGACTAATGGTAGAATGTGGTTCATTTTGTTTAACCCTTTAGATAAAAGTTTAGTATATGCATGTAAATGACTTTGACTTGGTGTGGAAATAAATAATTCAAGCTGGTTTTAACGAGATCTAAATTACTAACTGCAATATACATTGTTCTTCTTCGTAGACTGAGCACAGCAGAGTAAATTTTAATTGTGATGCTTAGGGATTTTCATTAGCAGTGAAACCCCTTGTGCATTGAAATGAGAGTGTTCCCTAGAGAGAGCAGAGGCAGACAGAGAGAATATGTAATGAACTGAGCTCAACAAAACGAAGGTCAGAGCCAACATTCATGCAGAAAAGAGGTCACCTTAGGAAGCTGTGTTATTAAATACAACCTGGAATGTCTACACCTTGACAAGCAGCAGGAGGAAATCTCCACTTATTCCAGATATAATCAAATTATAACATGTAGGTGAATTTGCAGTGGATTTGCAAGCCAAGATACCTCTTAAGAAACAGGAATTTAGTGATTTGCAAAACAGAACATGACTGTATTGGCCATATTCTTGGCCAAGAACCCACTCATCCTGGTTCAAAACTGTGACAAGGAATTTTTAAGTAATTTTTAAGAAATTTTTAAGATATGTGAATTATTGTGTCTCGCCAATCAAATGGAACTCAGCAGAGCTACTGCTACAGAATTTGCAGAAGGGAGAATTATAGCTTCATATTGCAACAGAGCAAGAAACAGAGAATGTAAAATATAAGCAAAATTATACTGGGGAAAGAACTAAAAAACAACAGGGGAGAAAAACTTCTCTAGATAAATCATCATGTGGTGGACAGAGACAAGCTGGACAATAACGACCAATCAGCACCACATGGAAGAGAGAAAATACAGTAAATACAAAAATATGGTAAAAACTCTGAACAGCTGAGGAGTGACTGACAGAGGGTTGTGTGTTTACAGTCTCATAAGAGCGTGTCTTATCCAGTTCAGCTTACAAGTCCAGCAATACGATAAAAGTTTGCTAATTACCCGAGCACTTGTGAAGCAGCAGAGAGACCACACTGACCTCTCACAGGTATTTGATGTTTGACAGCACAGCTATTCTGCATCTGGATGTCCAGGGTGGTGCTGAATGGAGTTACAGCCAGTTGGGGCTGATCACAAGTGATGTGCTCTGGGCCAGTTCTGTTTAATGTCTTTATCAATGGTCTGGAAGAGGGGATCAAGGGCACCCTCAGTAAGTTTGCAATCAACACTAAGCTGGTCTGCTGGAGGGCAGGAAGGCTCTGCAGAGGGATCTGGACAGGCTGGGTCCATGGGCTGAGGCCAGTTGTGTGAGGGTCAGCCAGGCCAAGTGCCGAGTCCTGCCCCTGGGCCACAACAACCCCTGCAGCTCCAGGCTGGGGCAGAGTGGCTGGGAAGTGTCCGGTGGGAAAGGCCCTGGGGGTGGTGGTCAACTGCAGCTGAACATGAGCCAGGTGGGCCCAGGGAGGCAAGAGGCCACTGGCACCTGGCCTGTCCCAGCCATGGTGTGGCAGCAGGACCAGGGCAGTGTCCATCCCCCTGACTGGGCACTGGTGAGGCCACTCCTCAAATCCTGTGTCCAGCTCTGGGCCCCTCACAACAAGAAAGACATTGAGGGGCTGGAGCGTGTCCGGAGAAGGGAATGGAGCTGGGGAAGGGTCTGGAGCACAAGGCTGATGGGGAGCAGCTGAGGGAGCTGGGCATGGGTTGGCCTGGAGAAAAGGAGGCTCAAGGAGTTCTCTACAACTCCCCGACAGGAGGGTGCAGCCAGGTGGGGGTCAGTCTCTTCTCCCAAGTAACAAGCAGCAGAAGGAGAGGCAATGGCCTCAAGTTGCACCAAAGTGGATATTAGGAATATTTCTTCATGGAAATAAAATGTTGTCAAGCACAGGAACAGGCTGCCCAGGGAAGTGAGTCACCATCCCTGGAGGTATTTAAAAGACATGTAGATGTGGCTCTTGGGGACACAGCTTAGCAGAGTCAAGTTTTCAGTTGTATTTTTCAGTCTTAAAGATCTTTTCCAACCTAGAGGATTCTGTGGTTTGGAGATTCTCATCTGGGATGTCCACAACGGAAGGATCTATCTTAGGGTTATCCCCTTTACCACAACCCCTCTAAAAGAATAGTCATTGATGACTATTTGAATTTTGCTTTTTTCAACCTCTACATCTTAAAGAACTTTTACTTCTCAGTTGTGTCTCCCAGAGGGGCTTTAACTTCCACAGTCTGTGGACTGAGCAGCCTAATGAGAGGAACTATGGCCTTTCAATCATTTTTTATACTGTTGTCCTCCCTTTTTGTTCTCAAAACAATTTACGTAGTATAGCACTTGCACCTACTGATTGGAGAGATTTATTACAGTTTTCACTCACAGTAAAGATCATAGCACAACATTTTAGTACTGAAAGAAACACAATGGTTAAGCTTCCAAATTTAATTCTTGTGTCGCTGTGATATTTTCTGGATTTTTTTTCTTTTCTTGTTTTTTTTAGATTTTTTTTTCCCCCCGAAGTGTATGAATACACAAAAAAAAAAAAAAAAACAAAACAGAAACAAGTGTTGAAAGTAGAGATGTGATTTGGGAATTCAGTTAAATGGAACAGCTTGATTATCCTCATCTTTGCCTCTATTCACCCACAAATGCATCAAAAGTGACTCGACTAACACCAGGAGATCTACGCTGCCTTCAGGGTGGAGAAACCAAACAGAACATGGTTCACTACTCACTCAGCATCTCTGATGGGGAGATGTCATTGCCTAACAACTACAGCACATGGCTTTGGACTGGCATGCAACCAAAATCCATTGCAAAATGAGAGGAATGCCAAGACAGAAAATAGCTCCTCCTCGATGACAAGCGTAACAGACTTCACTGCTATGTTAATAGACAGATGAATGTGTTTAGCATATTTCAAACTATCTTTAAAAAAACCCAAGAATTAAAGTCCTTGCTACCATCTCTGCAGTTTTCCCAAAAATATTAAAGTAGATGATGCTTTCATCCAACCCTGAGTATTCTCTGAGCAGATGTGCTCTGCCCCTCCTTTCAGCTGACCAGCAGCAACAGGCTTGCAGCAAGACTCTGAACCTCAGTCAATCTCCTGCTTCCCAGCTGAGCTTATTGTCTTGGGCTGAGTGCCTCATTAACCCTGAAAATGTGGATTCTAGTTGGGTCAGAGGTCCCACAGCACCTTAGAGGTGGCTGCAGAAGGCTGGTGAAACTGCACTGCATGTGCTTAAAGCACACCAGCACACAGATTTTACATGTTTGGGGCACTGCACGCAGGACTTCCTACCTTTAAACTGTTTCAGTACAGTCACATTCTACATTTTAGAAGGTGTTCAATAATCCTATAATGATGCTTAACACAAGTCTGTTGAAATGCATGATCCAATACATTTTTAAACACCATTTCCCAAGTCTACTCCTGTCCTAACTAAATAAGTTTTTGGGGCTTGCATTCTATTCAGGGAAGTGGGAAAAAAGAACTGACTGGGCCAGAAAAAAAATTCTAATGGCAAATTAATGCCAAATGAATGGAATTATGAACTAAATAGAGGGAAGGGGAAGAAGTAAAAACCTTTTTGAATAGATCTGGGGAGAAGATCATGACAAATGTACCAGAGGAAGAACTAAAGAGCCTTTTCCTTTCACTGATGGTTACAGAGGAATAGTAAATTAGGATAGTGTATCACCTTCTGTAAAGTGTGCTTAGATGGGATAAAAGGTTTCTTGACCTTTTAAAAAAGTGGTTGTTAATCTCATACATACAACTTGCATCTTGCTCCAGAAATCAGGCTTGTTCTGAATCAAATGGACACACATCATGACATGATGACAGCTGTAAAGGGCTCCAGACCTCTGCAGAAGCCAGATGTAAAGCCCTGGAAGGGGACAAAAGAAAAATATCAGCTAAGAATGATTTGATGGAAAATATAATTTTGTAAAGATGGTCCTCCGGAAAGGACTCTAAGACTCATTCATGTGAATTTCAATGGAATAGTTATTTAATTCATAAATTGTGTCCCATTTTTCCCACTTCCCTCTTTCTTTGTATCTTTATCATCTCTGTTTCTTCGGCAAACACATTTAATCAATTAAAAATGTATTGTTATACTTCTATAAATTCATGGCTTTTACAAATATATCAACAAGCACTGCCCACTATGCTTCCTTTCAGAGGAGAACAGCTTAACTGGCCATTAGCAGGAAATAGACATATCTAAATTTCAAAATCTCACAGGAAACCTGGCAACAAGATGGTACAAAGAATATTCCAAGCCTTCTCTATTTATGAGTGTCTGCTTAGGTTTAGTGTGGACAGCTGCTAAAGGAGGGAACATTTCTTTCACAAGGGCACAACGAGAAAATATTAGGCTTCAAAAAAAGAAGCACCAAATTTTGCAATCTCAGAATGGTTTGAGACCTCAGCAAACCTCAGTGGTCCTGAGACCATCCAGCACTCTGCAATCATTTCTCCTAAATGGTCAGAATCATTTTTTTTTGCAGCTTCTTTGCCTCCTGCAGCTGACAGACATTTGACACTGTTAATGATCACAGTGGGTATTGAAAGCCATCAGCCACTAATAACCTTCAGTGTTCTAGAG
The DNA here is from genome assembly GCA_013397975.1 of Machaerirhynchus nigripectus. Lineage (NCBI taxonomy): Eukaryota > Metazoa > Chordata > Aves > Passeriformes > Dicruridae > Machaerirhynchus > Machaerirhynchus nigripectus. The sequence continues at coordinate 440,898 of VZRQ01005219.1, read as the reverse complement.
AAGCAGGGTGGTCTGTCTCTTCTCCTTGACATAACAAAAAAAATCTTTCCGCTGCAGGAATTAACAGTAATTGACTATTATTCTGATTGTGCCATGCACACTCAATGATAATTTGCAGGTGCAAAAGAAGGTAAGTTTCTCAATGTGCATTAATAGGCTCTGAAAAGATACTTTTTATTTTTATAAAACTTTTTATAGAAGTTTTCTTACCAAAAGAAATGTCTTCAGTCCCATATAAAATTCCAACCTCTTTCACTTTTGCATGTTAAAAATCAGGAACTGAACCCTGTAAATAAGACTGTTCAAGTAAAGGAAATACATAATTAGAGCTTAATTTTAGAGGAAGGAATTGATAATTGTGTGATTACCCTTCAGCTATGGGAACATCTTGCTCCAGTAATGGTCCTATTGAATTACATAAGACCACTTCTGAAAGAAGATAATATTCTATCCAAATATTAGTTGAGAGTCAAGCACTAAACTAAATTATTTCAACAGTCCTACAGAACATGCACTTGATCTGAAGTATCCAGACCATCAGATTTTTCTGTTAAATACTGTCAAGTCAATGCTAGCAATACTGCCAAATTAAAACTGACACTCATAAAATGCAAATTCTTTTATGCATGTTTATTTTACGTATTAAAACTTGAAACTGCTGCTTTTTAAAAATCTAATTCTATTCTCATTTTCTCTCTTCTAGATATTTCCCCATTCAATTTATTTTTTGTCCTCTACTTCTCACTTGGCAACAGAAAAAATCCTCAGTGACTTTCAACATATATGTAACTGCTTATATATTGGGATGTCAGGGTATTAATCACCACAAAATGTTACCATGACTAGACTAAAAAGAACAATATAACATGTTGAATTCCAAAGTATCAACACCTTTCCTTAGGATTATAAAACGCCACAAAAAACAGCTGAATAAATTTTATGCTTCATTAAAACATTATTTTTACAAAATCTGTATCTACAGACTAAATTGAAACTATTGTTTCCACCTTTAAAATTGAAAAAAAAAAACATTTCTGCATCCATCTGAGCAGGTTTTAAATAATAAATTTGAAAGAGTAACAAGCAAACAAACAAAACACCTAAAAGACAGAAATACATCAAGCAGCCTGGGACAGAGTGAATACATGGAAACGTCTTTATTGATATATCATATTGTCTTCATAAAAAGTAGCAACTAAACATATGGTTGTACTTCCCTCTCTTTTATTAGATAAAAACTGTCTATTAAATAAATTTGAAGGTCAAAATATTACAGTCTGTCAAAGTGATTTTGAAATATATCTATGTATATCTATGAGCCTGGAATTTAAACACTCAGAGCAATGAAACTGCAGTAAAGGTTGTACAGCTGTGCTGATTTTTGTTATTTAAGATATGGCCTTAATGTTCCCTATGTGATAATTGGGTGGATGCAACTGTTCAAGCATTTTTTCTGTTCTATTTTTCAGCCCTTCAAGGCAAAGTTGAACAATTATAATTCTTACTTGAAAGCAATTTCAAGACAAAGACAACAAATTTGCTATCTCTGGCTTGAAAATTGCAAATTAGTGTGGAAATTACCTTCCCTCACCTGCCTGCAAAAAAAGACATCCTTTGGTCCACTCTTGCATTGACTGAGTGACCTGGAAGAACCCACTGATCAGATTAGACACGAGTTAATTTCTGACTAAATTGCCTCCTGGCATATCAGCCGCCACCCCGTGTCTCCCAGAGCCTTGCCTCCGTTATGTGCAGCGACATTACCAGGCGATGTGTCACGTTCAGCAAGCGCCGTCCCTTTAATTGCCTGTCATTACAAAACACTCCTGCTTTAAATAACAACAAACCGCAGCCACTTTCTTTCCCCGAATGATTTGTTACGGTTCTGCGTTGAATCTTAGACAAAAGGAAGGAGAACAGGTCAGTGCCAGCAAAGGAATCCTGTCAAACGACTGCTGAGCAGAGCAGAAGTGGTCACATCCTCCCAGAGTCGTCTGGCTCAGCAACATCATCATCATCCTTGGAGGGCCCTCCAGAAGGACACTTAAAAGGTTTCTCTTTTAGCAAAGCTGCTGTGAGATAGATTTGTTTGTAATGGAGCTTGGTGTTCTTCTGCACATCTCCGAGTTTTCTGCACCTCTGCAAGTCTCATTGAGAACGAGGTGACCGAGGCAGAGCTATGATCTTTCAAGTTAAATTGCAAAGGATTTTGGACCAGGCTTAAAGCCAGATGGTTTTGTAACGTCTGGGGCTCCTCAGGCAACGTACAGAGGAAGGAACTCTTGTGAGGCTATGCCTGATTCCTCCCTGTTGGAGCGAGCCCATGGCAGTGCCTCTCTGTGCTGCTGAACACATGCGCTGGCCCTTTCTCGTGCCTGTGGGCTCTCAGTCAGCTCCCGGGAAAACTGAGCTAAGTCGAGTCTGTCTTTTACACACGGGCATTTGGACATGGTTTGCTACGTTTCCATCTGTGGAAACAGACAGGGAGTTAGCCTGAAATGTGATTAGGTTAATCCTAACATGGGTGGTAAAATAAAAGTAAAGGTATAGATTAGATTTGGAGCATTTTTCAGCAAAATCTGATAACGACTCCCCCTCCCCCCCATAATTAGAGACTACAGTGATTATAGATATTTTCATGGGCTGTCACTGTCTCCAGGCTGTGTCACAGTCTCATCTTTAATTTCATTTGTTCATTATGTATATATACATATATATACATATATACATCATATATACATTCATTATGTACGCCATGAGAAATAAAACTTTCTTCCCTTTCTCAAACCTCAACATTCCAAGTGTTTCCATGGAGTAGAAGAGGTGAACACAGCGAACCTCTGCAGAGATCAAAGGCAGAGGAACCACTGTGTTCCTTCCTGTAGAGGCCTTTTGTAGGATAAACAGGAGAAAAGCACAGGGGGCAAGACACTGGTATTACAATATCTTTGCATTGGACAACTTTTGCTCTCACCACCAAATTTACAATCATTAAAAATCATCTCCTAGTTACAAGAAAAGTGACCAGGCACTTATGCGCTGCTGCGACTTCAGAGTACTCATCCAGCATTTCAGCCTTGAAGACCACAGTTCAAACCAGGCATAAAATACCATCTAAAAGAATTTGATACCATCACCCTTATCTGTAAGGCCTGTTTGTTTCACACGTTGAAAGCAACAAACAGCTTGCTGCAAATGGCAACCATAACTAAAAAAAAGAGAGGACAAGGCATTGCATTACAGTGGCATTAAAAACATCCAAGTACAAAATCTTCTGCTCATGGGGCTGGCTGGGGAGGCGCGGGGGGGAGGCTGTTTGGAAAACAGAAGCTGTACAGCCAATATGTCTATCTTGTCTGTAGCCTCTCCAAAACTTTACCCAAAATGTATTCAAAGTTAACTATGAAACAAGTACTTCCCCTTTTTAATTTAGTTTTTTGGCCTATTTCTATTTTTCTATTGTTTTCTGAGCCTCCTTAGTTTAGTTCATCCCTAACACACCTGCTAGGACTTTATGGACTAGATTTTTAAGCACATTTAAAAGTCAAACTAGGCAAGAACAAGTCCAAAGGCACTGACTCAATTCTAGAAGTTTCTGATAATCTAGAAAATTTTAAGAAAGCAGGAATTATAGGATCCTGCACTGGACACATCTTCCACAAAATTCATATAAGAAAAAAATAAATCTCTTTTTTCTTACCCTGGAGAATGAGATTAATTTTTCTAGAGGTAAAACCTTACTTAGCTTGCTATTCCAGTCAGTCCTGTTGACTTTGTCACTACAAAGTTAAGTTAGAGCAAGAGTTCTGGAAAATCCCAGCAGGAAGAATCTCTTGCTCATATACAAACTGAGTTCTCTGACTGAAAACTAAACAAGCCTTTTTTGTTGTTTTGTTTCTATTTTATGAGACTTAGGATTTGTGGATGGCGATTCAGCTGGTAGTGATATCTGTCAGGAACAGACTGGCTCATTGGGGATTTAACATAAGCCAGGTTCGTTTTATATCAATACTCAGCGTTGGTGCTTCTGATAAGCTTCCATGACAATGGAACAATTACAAGACTTGAAAATAAATAATGCTTGAGTCAATCGCACCTTATTTTAAAAAGGGATTCATGGCAATTCAATGAAAGTAATTTGTTTTTCTCTCTCCTTTAGTAATTATTCCAACATATTCCTTGCAGCTGAGCCAAAACATTTCATAGGTCAAGGAGACTGGATGAGATTTCTTGGGTCAGCTACTTTTCTTGGGAGTTAATAATTTAACAAAGCCCAGATCACACATTTTTCACAACCATTTGTAGATGGAAAAGATATCTGGATATCTGATTTCACAAGAGATGAAGGGGAGGGTGGGAAAGAAACAACCAGTCTGCATTACCGTTTATATCATTGTACACATACGTAACAGCTCAAGGAAGGCTCTAATTAGATTAGGGAAATTTTTTAATGGTCCAGGCTTTGCATGAAGAACAGTATGGTGGCACATTTTTACCACCTATATAATTGACCCTTTGCCCCAACCGCTGAGGATTTGCACTCCTTTTTTTGATTTTGTGCTTTCAGGCATGAATACTCTGAGGGCCTCCCATTTTATTACCTGGGAAACAGTTAAATACTGGTATGATGTTAACCAAGAGCCAAATACTCAGGAAATATCACATTGTACTTACTCATAAATACTCATACTCATAATTACTACTCATAAATACTAAACTTGGTGTTTTTGCAACATCCAAGGAATCTGCTCAGTTACTGCATTCTCTATTTTCTATGCAATCAAATCAGATCATGAAAGATGTTCGGGCAGTACAGAGCTGCTGTCTTTTACTAAAAACCATGCATTAGACTTTTAAGACATACAAAGGACTAAAAAGGAAAATAGTAAGTCAACCTGTGAAGAACGGCCTATTAGTGCTTTTTGAATTCTTTATTTTAAAAGTTATATTTATGCACGAAATGAGATTGTAATATCATGATAATCTTGCAATGCTTTGAGTTTAATATCCCCTCTAAGCTAACTTAATTTATTTTACAGATTATAGGATAAACCCGTAAAATACTTAGATCTGGAGAAGCAGAATCAGAAGTCTTAGATTCTGTTTTTGTTCCTGATTTGCTGTTTTAAGACAGAAAAATCACTAGAGTGTATAGATAAACCCAAAAATATATAGTTATATAAATTCTACTGCAAAAAGTTTGGGAGTCTTCCTTACGTTAATCTAAACCCTTGCAGTAGGGAGTTGATAATATCAGGGTGGGGGGAGGCTGACAATGGATCAATAAGGGAATGTAACCCTCGTTATGGTGTAACTCTGACAAACAGATACTTCTGTTATATCCAGTGATAAAGTTTTGGTGAATACATTTCAGACCTCCTGAGGAGTTCCAAACTGTTCTCTTTGCCTGCCTGCTAGCTGTTAGTCACTCTGATTTGTAATCTAAGCCAAGGAACTCCTCTTTTTTCTGCTGTCCAAACAGATCCCTGAAACATCCTCAGCAGGAATATTGAGAACACTAAATAACAAACACCGAGCAGCAGATGTGAGTGTTAGAGCATTACTACCTCTGTTCAAATTCAAATTCAAATTCAGGTATTCATATGGCACCCAGATATTCTCTAAAAATAGTGCATTCTGTGACCATTCATGCTTGGCAAACAAGGTATTTCATGAGGGTTGAATGCAACAAATTTCAGGGGATTCACACGAATGCCGTTAACTTTGTTTATCAGTGTTTATCTGTCTTTAGGTGTTAGAAGAATCTTGTATGAAAAGCTGTAAATACCCACAAAGTACAACAGTTTCTTCTGGATATCTAAATCTTTTTTTTTTTTCAACTAAAAAAGGCAATCACATCTAGAAAAACACTCAGGGAACTGCTTTCTGTGTATTTGACATTTATTTTTAATTTACACCTATCACAAAATACACATGCCTAATCACTCCCTGCATGATCTGTAAATTGAGGAATTACAATAACTTCCTGCCTTTGGGGCAAGGAGTAGATGGATTTTTATAAGCACACACTGCTAAACCCATTCCCAGAATAGACACACATGAGAGTGGGCTTCTGTACCCATTTTCTTCAGTTTTAGCTGAACTGTAATCAATAACAAGGATCTTACATATAATGTGCTACATCTCCCAGCCAAAGCCAAGGAACATTGCCAGCAAAACTACCCAGATTCTGATTTTATGCTCCTCTCCTTTTCCTGTCATTCTAATGATTATGTCATGCATTTATTTTGGTGACAGGAGAAAAAAGAAGATAATAATCCTCTGGTATTATCAGAACTACTCCTCCAAATTCAGGCATTTCTAGATGATAGAGCACCATGCAGACAAGTCAAGCCAGTACAAGATCAGAACTTGAAGCTGGTTTTTCTTCACAACCCACCTACTGTGGCTGTATCATTTTTGGTTTCAGCCTGAGCACATTCTAAGTCTGTTTGAGCATCTATTCCCCTGTGATGTACAAGTCTAAATACTAACCACATATCCAGGCATTTACTAGGAATTACAATCCCAGGCTCTGGTTAAACATCCAGCTTCCATGACCTCCAGTGACCTTCTCAGAGAACTCTGTACATCCAGCTGTACATTACCTACAAACGTGGCCATGCTCAGCTGCATGTGATCCTAAGTCAACGGGATAGGAAATATTTTGACGGAGCAGTTTTGCATCCACATCCTCTACCCTGTCAGAAAGAGTAAATTTCTCTTTCAACAGATCAGTGAAGTCAGAATACATCATTCATGTGCTGCTTTAACCTCCTGTAATACAGATTATAACCATTTAGGATGTGTTAAGAATCAAAACTTTTGGTAACATTTCTTTTTTGTTATTTGTTTACTTGTGTATTTTATGAGGTTTCTCCTTTTCCATTTCTGTTGGAAGACAGCAGAGGAAAGCCAGCTCTCTCTAAGTAGCACAGGCTTGAGAGGTCACAAAACACTTCAGGAATCCAGGGCATTCTTCTCTGGGACATCCCCTCCACCTCGTGCAATAAATGTTTGTGTGTCCCCAAACTCCCAGACTGTGAACTGCAGTATGAGCACTTCCTACACTCTTGTCCTTTATCACTGAAACACCTTTGGAGATCTCACCCATTGTGACTGAAGTTTTGAAAATAGGTCAAGAACAGAGCTACAGTGACCACCAGGCTTTCAGTTAGTCCCCAAATAATTTATAATTTCGCATTAAAATTTATATACTTTCTTCAGCTGACACCTTTATGCAGAACTGGGAAGAGTGGTGAGTAATATTAATATTTTTCAGAAGATGCCTCGTGTGAAGAGTTCATTTTACACAGTTACACCATTTCACATAGATAATTCAACAGTGCTGAAGCCAGACAGATAAAGTCATCTGTTTAGTTGTTATAAATTAATCATGCAGTAGATTTTGATAAATCTTCTCTTCTACTGTAACATGGAATTACTGAACACTGCAAATGTTCAAGTTACTAAATAATACACCTCAATATATCAGTATGTTAATGCTGATTTTGATCCCGGAATAATCTTTTTTCATCTACCTAAATCTATCTATACAGAATAATTTACTGTTAAAGCAATTAAATGACAGGATAATGCCTTTTCTGCAACTGACCAAAAATAGAATAAGAATTCAGAAACAAATTTAACATAACCAGCAGTTCACAGCTAATCAAATACAAATACAAATTAAAAGAAAAAACTAACTACCATTTAAAAAATAAAATTATTACCGAATATTTGTGTCACTCTGTAATGGTGGTAACTGTCAAACTTAGTTGGAGATCAGCAAAGGGATTCCTCTGATAGTGTATAATTGTATTCATGAATGACATAAATTCCACTGAAATACTGCATTTCCAAAGAGCTCAAGTAGCTCAAGGTAAAAATGCCACAGCAGAATAAAGCTGGGGGAGGTGGAGAAACCCCAAACACTGAGGGGTGATTGGTCAATATTGCTCTCACAACGACCATGAAAATATGTTTTTTAAAGCATCAAAGAAATTAAGAAGGAAAAAATTGAAATGAGTGGAAGTTGAAGCTCATCCCACTGCTGCTGAAAATCTTATCCATATTCTTCTGAGGGCATCACAAACGTAACTGGTATCAGGGAAAGGTTTTCACAGACCCAGGAGGACAAATAAAAGCTCCCATTAAAAAGTTTTTGACTGAAATAAATACACTAGAAACAAATATAGAGCATTAATTTATTGTGTAATGAGAAACAAATTGTTTTTCTCAAAGCATTATGAATTACAATGCTAAACCGAGGAAGACAACAATTTAGATAACCCTTTCACTCAGACAGAAAAAGAAATCTTTTTTTTTTGCATTGAACGAGTGAGTGATGGTAATGAGAAAAGTATTAAAATGACAGCACAGAGACACTCATTGAGATAAACCTGCCCGTAAGGAAGGCACCCACAACATCATGACGATGATTTTTCAGCAAGTTCATGACATACAAGTATTTGACATCCTTCATGAAGAAATTCCCTAGAGCAGCACTGAGCACTTAGCAGCACTGAGTGCTTTGTCTTAATCCAACAAAGCACAGAAAGTACATGGAACAATGATTTTAAGAACATTTTTAAGGACAAGAAGGTACTGTTTGATTTGCTAGACAGTGGGCAATTATGCCTGTGCCTGTGCAGATTCCACTAAAGATGAACTTCAAATATTAATATAATTTTAATCTAACTTTTCTGCCTGACAGCAAAGTGTCTGGAATATGTAAAGGCATAACCAAAATATCACAGGTATGTTTAACAACTTTTTATTCAAGGTCAAAGTATTGGTTTGCCCTAGTCTATCTAAATGGCAACACCAGAATCTAAATTGAATGACCTTAATCCCCCTTCCCCTCCTACCACAAATCTTGAGAATGGCTGCAGTCCTGGAAATGTGAAAAGTCGAATATTTCAAAAAACATGGAAACCTTTTGAGCTCTCTATAATACAGAAAATGAATCATACTGCAGTTTCATGCAAGCATCTTGTTTACAGGAATGGGCATTTATTATACATAGAAAGACATTTGCCAGTGTGGCCCAGCTTGGTGACTCCATGAAGTTAGGGCTCTGAAACTATGATGATCAGATTACATATATATATATATGCATATGTGTATATATATATACGTATATGTATACATAAATGCAGTCTGGGAGAAAGTTCACTAAGCTCTGGAATTTTTTGGGGGAGGGTAGGGCACAGAAGAACAAAAAAAGGCACCAAAAATATGGATTAAAATCTAAAATGTCTTTTCGTTTCACTACTTTTTAACTTCAGAGATGCAGTAAAATCTGTTTTCAGCTAACTGATAGTTCTAAGGTGATTTAATATCTTCAGACGAAAGTAGCCATATAAAAAGGAAGAGACAATAGATTGGTATTTTTTATTTCCTGGCATACACACAACTTTTTCTCGTTTATGTGGCAACAAACTGAAGAAATCTCAGCATGGTTTATAGGTGGGGAAGACAGAAATCATTTCCTAAGTGCCATTTATCCAGGGAAGGACATGTTAAACTAAAAGGATTGCAGCAGTGAAGAGGGGGAGAGAGCAGATGTGTTTGAAGAGCAGTGAGAAACTCTTCAGAGGAAAGTACCACACTGCATTTCCTCTGAGCCCAGAGCTGGCTCCAGACCCCTCGGTGTGATGGGCAGCAGCTCCAGTCAGATGCTCCAGGTGTGAAGAGCCATTCCTTACAGGCACAGGAGGGGAATGGAAGGAAAACAAGGCAGGAGGGGCAGGGGCTGGAGCTGCGAGGGCCCAGCTGGCCGGCCCTGCTCTCACGGGCCGTGCTGGGGCAGTGCCCCTGCCTTGGCTCAGGCCATCGCCCCTCCCAGAGCTCTGCAGCTCAGCAGCCAGAGCACATCCTGCCACCTGCTCACCTCCCTCCCAGCTCCTGCTGCCCTGTCCTGCAGGAATCACCACTTGCCTCGTGCCCAAGACCTGCCTTGCTGCATCCTGTTGCACCTCACTTTCAATAAACGTGGACTGCCCAGAGCTCTCCTGCTGAGGTCAAGGTCAACTTTTTTGTCACCTTAATGGTGCAGGATGTTTTGGAGGGGAGTAAGGAAGCGCATACCTCCATGACACTGACTGAGTGTTTTATCATTTACCTGAGGCTGGACACAAGTTTTTTGCAACATTTCTTGAATGGAAACCACGGGCAGTGCTCCAAGCAGAGCCACAAGAGAAGCAGACAGGGCACTGGGATCACTGGTGACCTGACGGTGCTGTTTGCTTTCACCAGTGAAAATCAGAGCTGAATTGGCACTATAGTACCATAGATCAAATGAGCACACAGTTATTCCTGGCCAAAATGTTTACTTCCTCAGTATCTCAGTTTTCCCTTAGAAGCCTGCTGTTTGATCTTAGCCAAATTTGATTACAGATAGTTATTTCAGAGAATTTAACACAAGTTTCATGAATATCAGGGAGCAGGTGCAGGATAGAAGCCATAGAAGAAAAGGGTCAGAGCAGACCTGGTAGGATTAGATCCTAGAGAATCCAACCAAAAGGCTTGCATGTCAAGAAAAAATTGGACTGAAGAAAAACATTGGACTTAAAAAGTTTCATTGCTCAAATCACCAAATCTTCCGCAATCAATATCTTTCTGTTGTACCACGAAACACTAATTAAACAAATAATGATTAGCAGCAGCAACTCCACAGAAATAATTCACAGCTGGTCAGAAGCCATTAACTTGTGTCTCTGTGGACTGAGTTAGGTGAATTATTCTCCAGAATAAAAATGCTCCACATTGTATCCTTCAAACGGATAATTAACAAGCAAGGAGCTCACAGTGTTCAACATTAGTAAGGAATGGTTGGGACCAATTATCTGTTATAAGCCAGTTATATTGTAAAATTGAGGAGAGCTTAAGTTTGTCTTAATCCTGTCAGAAGTATGGAAAGAAGCTTCAGAAAACTTGCCCTGCTAGACATCAGCCTGATTGCACACATCAACTGGAAAATATAGAACTGCTTACTTGATGAAGTCAAGGCATTTCCTAGTTTGTCCACACTGCTTTTCTACTTTTATGAGGGAAAAAATGTTGTCCAAGAGTAGGATTAATGTTTTCCAAGGTCTTTTTCTAGAGAAACAGCCCTGACTCTTCTTGTGTCCCAAGAGCACAAGGGAAGCCTGGTCTCAGGTTGTTACCACTGGACCTATAACAAAGAAAGGAAAGAGCTTCTCTCCTGTATTCTGCCCACACATCCTCCCTTAGGTGCACTTCGGCTCACAGTGAAATCTGTCTTGGCTGCTCATTCCAACTGACATGACACAGATCCTTGGCTTAAAGTGATCCTTCAAATCTTGTATGCACAGCGAGACTGGCATTAGAGGATGATCTCTTACTGCAGGAAATGGCCTAACGAGCTGCAGCAGTCTTTAGCATTATATCACATGCTATCATCTCTTCAGAAAGCTGCTTGAGCAGATGCATCTGTCATGCAAAGCCATGTTGAGCTATGGTGAAGAAAGAAAAAAGGGGTGAGTATGCAATAAAATATTTCAGGCAGATGGAGAAAAATGATCACTGCTACTGACTGCATATGAATTGGACACTTGCTTTCATCACACTTCCCTTTCTGCCATCCTGGCCTACTTATTATTTTTCTCATCTCCTATGCCCTGACCTTTTATCTATAAGTTTTCTGAAATTGGAAATATCATTAGGTATAAATGTGTACAATTTCATGGCATGAAAATATGGCATGAACTTGTAGGCCTGCAAGAACATCCCCAAAATAAACTTCATAATAAAGCCAGCATGGAAGCCCAGGTAAGAGAGAAAGTGCTTAGAACTGATGTACAATTTGAAGATTTTGCAGTATTCCCTCATCCTAAATCTGGTTCAATATTCTGAAGGCTAAAAAGATATTCTTTATCATGTAAATTGCATCCTACATAACAGGAAACCAAGGGAGATTTAATTCAGTTAATTTACAGCCAATTTACTATTTTGATAGGGCAGATAACATATTTGTCTATTCCTTATGACTTAGAGGAATTAAAATAGTGGAATTATACATGCATAACAGACAGCCAATCGATTCATCTTTTACCTAATTGTTATGCTTCAGATTAGTCCCCATCCCTAAAGATTATTCCCAATTTTATAGCCCCAGGCATGCATATTGGACTCTTTAAGTGAAAATAATTTTGAAATTCACAAAAACTTTCTCAACAACTGTTTTGCAGATGATACTTTCAATCATATCAGACACATTCATCGACTTTTCAATGAATAGAATCAGAATATTATAATACTGGCCTATGTTTCAACTGAGATCAACTGTAACATGTTCAGTGGAAGAAGAATTAGGAAATATTATTGAAATAAAAAAAAAATTAAAAAGCCCATTAGAATCAGTCTGTTCAGCTGCAAATACCAGATCCTGAGCTGGTGAAGAGGTTTTGCAGACTGGGGCAACCTCCTTAAGAAGCTTTACAGGAAATAGATATTCTTGTAAAATCGAATTAGGATTCACAGGCTGTGGTTTCTATTTCCAATTATAATTAATTCACACCCTCTCCCTTGTTTCTAGCACTGCTCCTTTCTTGGATGGAAGTTTTCTCTTACAATTTTTGTTCCCCTCTGTAGGAGGAAGATTGAGCTCAAGCACAGAAGGTTCATCAGCAGTCCACTAACCCCTCTCTTCTGTAAACCCTAAAATATCAGACTCCATGAATTGATTTTCTTTCATTCTCTGCTTCAGGCATAACTGTTAATGAAGTTGCCAGGTCTGTTGAGATCCTAAAGATTTATTTGTTATACTGAATATAATGTCAAGACAGAGAGTTATTGGTTGCTTTACTCTGACAGTTTTATTCATGAGGCAGAGTACTGGAACCCACAGAAGCTTAGCTCACTCAATACATCATTCCTGAAACTTAGTTAACAGCTTAATGCAAACTTAGTTTAAAAGAGAACAATTGCCTTTAACATGCAAATACTTTATAAATAAATTGCCTTAAAACATCTAAGTGAATTACTCTGTCATATAATCACTCTCAGAGTAGTTGTCGACTTTCTATTAACCCTTCATCAGTCCAAAGCACAGCAGTCAGTATTAGAAATGAGCCTTTGAATATCCTACCCAGCTCAGTTTGTCTCCCTAAACCCTCTCATACTCACATTTGAGCTCTGCTGCATCAAGGCGACTTAAAAACCCAACCCAAACAAAAAAAAACCCCCTTGAAACTTAAACAACAAGAAATCAGTATGACTACCTTTTACCTGTATGACACGTCATAGTTTAGAAAAAAATCGCTTCACTCTGAAATGAGTAGGAGAAAAATTGTTGAGGCAGATGGAAATTTTTTAGAAACTGAAAGCTCAGCAGGATGTTTTCAAATCAAAGGCAGCACAAATTAAAATTTTGAGGGAACAGAAATGAAAGTCCTGAAATAAATGCAAAACTCTGTTTCTAGGTGGTGGTTTTTCTTTCTTGAAAGGTCCTGTAGAGAAAGAAGCTTGTTCACTTCTGCAGAGTCTGATTTATGCACATCGTTGGGGTAGGAATTAGGTAAGGAAAAGCAAATTTTATTTCCTGAATCTTTTAATAAAAAGCATATATTTCTTGAAAATCTTAGTTTACCAATCAAAACGATGACATCCTGAACACCAGAAACATTTGAGATGTATTGGACCTGAACTCCTAGCTTGAATTGAAGCAAGGATGATTACGTCTTCCAACAAAAATAGGTTTTTCTATGGTGAGTCCATGCTGCTACAAATCCAGTCCAGTTGCTACAACCACCTGCCCAGAACAGGCTCTGGATGTTTGGTCTCAAGGCAGCACTAGTGACACATTCTGGATACCAAACAAGCTCTATCTTAAAATCAATTTAATTTATAATTTTTCTCCTGAGCCCCTCAAGATGGTCAAATGTTCCTATTTGAAAATATTTGCCTGTGAATCTTTAGAAAAATTAGAGCAGAACCTACAAAACACGTGAGCTTAATGGTACACGCTCACCAGAATATGAAGGTATGTAAGTCAGCATTTATGATCTCAGAGGGGGAAGATGCATGGCAGTGCTGAGAGGCAGGAAGGCTTTTACAGGTTTGGGATTGTGGCATTACTCAGGGAAGGAGAACTAAATTCCAGTAAAGTCCTCCAGACGCTTGCACATTGCTGTGTGTTCTGTATATACTTTCTCTTGTAGCAAATAACAACTTAGAGTGTTTTTAAAAGACCTACTATTTTTTGCCTTTCTCTTATAAAAGAAAAACCTCTAACATTCAAACAAAGAAGGAAAAAATATGATAAGGACTATATTTAGGACATAGAATGAGACGAGATTTAATGGAAACATTGTGCTGCTCTGTCAGTGTTTTGTGTGTAAGTGCTACTTCCCCAATGACTCCTTTCTTTAAAATGAAAGAGATCTTGATCCAGCTATAAAATATTCCTTCCACACACCTTGCCCTATCTGGTCTTACACTGGAATATGTTCAGTAAGAACATGGTGCTAGTCCAGTTCCCAATGAGTGCATTTTCTTGGTGCTCCCCAATTACTCTTCAGTTGTAATTTTCACTGAAGCTCGGGACATTTCTCCCAGTTCAGAATTATCAAATTGCATTCACGGTTTCACAGTTTTGTTTAAAAAATCCCTGTTCAAAATCTTTTGCTTCCTATGCATCATTAACAAAGTAGTTTAAAGCATCTCAAAAGAAAAAGTCATTTTAAGACCATATTCTCCCCCTACCTTCCCAAGAAAGAACTTTCCCAAGAAAGCAAAAGCCAACAAATGAAGAACAATTCAGTTCTGGCCAAATTAACTGGGTTTGGTCTTCCTTTCCCTGTTCCTTTGTTCAGTTACAAAACTGAGCATTGCAACTGCCCCCGGCCAGAGGAAAAGTGCAGTGCACAAATGTCACCTGATCCTAAATATTATCCCAGGGACATCACCTACAAACGTATGATGTGCATCCTTTTCTGTGAAAGCTCTTCACTCAGTAGTGTCTAACGTCTGGATTTGTCATTTGACAGAAAAAGCTGAAGATAGGAAAAATACTTTATTTTTTTATTAAGTGATGGTACAAGTTTCTGTAGAATGTTCTCTCAGCCAGACTCAGTGCAACACCGGAGTTGTTCTAAACATGCAAAACTGGCCTCCATCAATAACATTATTGCAAGAACTCACAGAATACCTCATACATATCTCCTGTGAGAGTGACTACTTTCATTAGACAATATAAGATGAACAGGAGGTCAATAAAATACAGCAGAGTTCCACCAACCAGGGAAAATAGCTGAATTTTCTGTTCAAGGTCATGGACCCAGCCTGAGCTGCTGTTAAATTAAAGCTACCCTTTTGAGATACTTAAATTATCTGTGCCATGTGGATTGGGACCATTGACAGCTGATGAGAAAATTACTTCTGTACTACCTCAGGGGAATTCCCACACCTATTAGACCTCAGTGGAAATGAGATAAGTTTGCTTTAAGCTCCTTCCGGGCTGTATGCCAGAGTTTGGTGGAATCCATAAAAGAAACAGAGCTCCCAGGCCAGCAGTCACTTAGGCTTGGATTTGGTGTTTGACAAGGAATGCCCAAATGAGGCACAGGAGGAAAAATAAGTGCCTTGCTTTGATTAGATGAATCTGAGAGTACACGGTCTTTCAAAAAAGGCAATTTTAAGAGACAAACTTCTCCTTATTTCCAAAGAATTGGTGAGTAAAATGATGGGATGAGGTGTGCAAGAAAAGCTGACTCAATAAAGAACCCAAGGTTATCAATTTAGCAGCCACAGGTCATGAAATATTCTGTAAGACTATTATGGATCCTGATGTGTAATTTCTCAAGTGCACGTGACAGATGCATCATAAATAATAAACCAATGCATAAATGTATCTTATATCTTGGGGGATAATGCCACATTCTTTTCACTCATAGGTCATTAGTTGTCATTTTAATTCCTAGGATGGGGGTCTTCAACATTCCTCAACACTGGCAGTCCACTTCTACATAAATAATGCTGCACTCCTGTAATTTCCTGGTTTTCCAGGTGCCAGAGTGTAACAGAGCAGAGTAGCTGTTCTTAATTGTCATACAAGGAGCAGGGAAACTGTAATTTTAATTACAGTTATATAATCTAATATTGTATGAGTGTGGTGGTGCATTCCCCCTTCACCCCACTCCATCCTTGGGCCTGGTTGCAATCTCAGAAGATCCTGATAAGCCTTGACTGAACCATGCGAGAGGTGAAGTGTCCCTTGACCACATCACTCAAGCAGTGGGGCACTTCTGAATCTTACCAGGTCTTGAACGGTACAGATGGGAACAGCCAGAACCAGCAGCTGCCCAAACAAGGCCATCACCCATAGCAATTATCCTCTGCAGCCCTGGTGAACCATTCACCTGATTACAGCTCGAGTGGAGCAGTGCCGCTGTTACAGCCCAGTTACCGACATGGGTTATGGCCAGGGTGGAAACCTACTGATGACCAAAATCAATTACCTTGTGACCCTATAAACAGTAGTCCTGAGTGAGGCCATTTGAGCTCTCCTGGGCCTCAGTGGCCTCACCAGCACCTCTCTCTGAGAGAGAGACCTCTCAGAGATCGTGAACCCTCAAGCTCCATGATACTCAAAGAACCAGCACTGGCAATGAGGCCAAGGCTGATACTACCAAAAACACCTCCTGTCCCTGCCAACTCCACATTCCTACAAGAATAATATATCTCCTGAAGCTGTTCTGTCTCTCCCTTCTTTGCAGCAGAGCTTCCTTTTAAAAACCCCTGAAGAGAATCTGGATTTTCATGTCTCTTTTAGCTGTCACAGAGCACATTGCTACTAGAAAACCCTGCAGCCAAATCCCTATGTGTTTTAAACCCCTTCAAACTGGATTCAACACAGATGTGTGGGTATTTCAAGCATTCAAATTACCTTTTCTCTGAACATTCTGGGTAGAGCTGGTCCTGTTTAAGACTAACCATGATTTCCTAAAGTCTTATCATGTTGTCATTCTTGCCAACTTTTTTGTCTTGACAAGACTTTTTTGTCTTGCCTTTAGGAAAAGGAATTCACAAGGTATTCCTAAAGTCCCTTGAGTGATCCTGGTCTTTCTTCATCTTCTTTCCACGTCCTCCTGGCTAAGTAGGCTTTCCGTGGTGCATTCCTTTCTTACATTCATAGCCCTTAACTCTCCCTGCACAGAGATCAACGGGCTCTGAACTCTTACCATGAACTCCACCAGGGTCCTGAAAATTGGCTGATGAAAAGTAAAAGTTCCTTTATGAATCTATTTTTCTCACTCCCAACAGGGCTTGGATTATGTATTCCACATGACTGTTGTGATCATAAAATGGCACAAACATTATTATCCTTGTGTCCTATATTCTCCTGGTGGAACACCAGGCAACAGATCTCAAGTTGAATGTGAGTGATGTCAGTCAGATGGTTCTGCCAGGACACCTCAAGCTACCCAGCTAAATCTTACTATTTATTAGAGTAACTATAATAAGCATTATTTTCATCATCAGTATATTTATATTCTTGTTTTAGCTTTCTTTCATCAAGGCAGAGCTGGAGATGTTCCTTCAGAGTCTTCTGTTAAGCCTGGGTTTACCAAGGCCCTACAAAAACATTTTCTTTTCAGGTAAGGGCATTAAAGGTTTACATTACATTAAGGCTTTTCTTTTTGCCTTAAATTTATCTTTTATTAAAAAGCCTTTATCTTTTATTAATTATCTTCTTATTAAAAAGAAGAAAGCAGTGGAAGAACACTACAAAAGTGGTACAAATGCTTGCCTCATGGGGTCTCAGCTGCCATCTGACTATGGATTTTAAAATGACAAACAACGTGCAAGTGAGAACAACATGTCATTTCTCCTCTCACCTACCTCTGGGTAAGTGGAATTGCCATTAAAAAAAACCAAAAACCAAACAAAAATCAAGGTGATTTGTTTTCACTTGACAGCAGGAACTAAAAGTACATCAATGCTGCTGTCACGAGGGGTATCTTGGATTGCCCCATAGTGGTGTTTCTGCCTGACTGAAGGGAACACTTGCAGAGCTATAGACAGGAAAAGTCAAGCTCAGAGAGCAAAAATCAAGAGATACTTCACATTTGGTCTTAAACTTAAGAAAGGGGTAAAGGTTGAGGAAATTAAACTTATTTCCAGGTGTTGCAGATGACATTCATCAAATGATCAGTAAGGTGACGTGTCTTTCCCATCAGCCAACATGCATGGGCAACATCTTCTCATGGAACAGATCTGTTTATGTAAAACACACTGAAAATTGTATAACTGATAATCCCAGAGATCAAAAATGTTCCCACATCTTTCTGGTTCAAGGGAGTTAATTTCCACCCATGAGACATCTGCCATCAGGTGTCAGGGCTGCAGACAGTGTGAAAGAGAAGAGAGCTACTGAATAGTTCAGTTCTGTCATGATGGTCCCTGGCTGTGTCTATATATACATCAGTCATCAGCTGAGCTGTGTCTTCTTACTGTCTCCCTCAATATTCACCTCAAAAAGCTTAAGTACAAGGCAGGAGCAAGATGGAAATGAGCCAAACTTAATTTAAACTTGAATCTCCTACAGCTCAACCAAAGGGAGAGAAAAGACCTTAATATTACTGGTTCCCATTCTGCCCATGCTCAGTCAGGTTCCCCACAAATGAAAAGTCCCTGTCAACTTGCCTTCAATTGCAGGCCGAGCTGCAAGTGCGTTAGGATACTCTGAATTGCATCAGCTGCCATCTCCTTTGTCCTTGTTTGTACCAGAAACTCCAGGAGAACAGATATAAAGAGCCATCTCTCTGGCATCTGGTCACCTGGAATTTCTGCACTCTAAGAGAACCCTTAGTTGAAACCAGTAGAAGTGGAAAAATCTGCCCACAAGACCTGCAAGAGTAGCTAGGCATAAAAAGATCTGATCTAGTGTCAGGCATTACTTTAGTTTCTTTTGTATAAAACTGATGAAACAGAAAAAAATGAATCTCTGCAGAGAGCCTGCAGAATACATTTAAAAATGTCATGTGAATATCAATTTGCTTTGTTCATATTCCTTTTTGTTTGCATTTTCCAAACACTCCAGTGAAAGAGCTTTCCCAGCACAAGTCTTTGCAAAGATTTAATATGGTCTGCTCAAATTGAAAATGAAGAATGGTACACTCAAATATGGGGTTCACTTTGCTTTTGGTTATAAGTCATTTGAAGAGGGCAGGAAAGTTGCCACATGCATTCTTCAAATGAAAATTCTTAATTGAGCATTTTTGAATGGCAAAAAAATACTGACTTTTAAAGGTAAATTGGAATGTATACAAATAATTGAGTAATGCATGAAGCAGAGAAGAGTGGATTGAAGAGAATTAGGCAAATGGATACACTTCAGAATGAGAAGTACGACTTTTTGAGTGAGATAGCTAAAACCCTGCTTCCTTTATTTTGTATGGTGTTTACCAAATACCAAACTGTCTAGGCTGGCTGCCCCTACCCAGTGAAATCTTTCTAGAAAAGGGGAGTATGTGTGTCCTGAAAGCTGTGGGTGTGAGAACCTCAGGTTTCTTTTTCTTTTTTAGGATGCTAAATAGGATAAAGGACTTACAGTTGTGGAAGTGGGCATTTTCTGACCCTCAGCTTGATGTCATACCAGCCAAGAGCTAGAAATTAATCACAGGCAGGCACACCATGCTTTAACCCAACCCAGAGTCCCCAATCAATTAACCTAAAGTGAAAGAGTCCACAGAGCCTCTTGTCAGTCTAACTTGCATGAGAGATCCTTCCCTAGCCACCAAAACTTGCAAACACAGAAAAATACCAGTAGTATTTTGTAAGCACAAGTTCAAGAGAAAGTGCTGTCTCATTACTTTAGAAAAAATCATTCCCGTTCACCACAAGGGATTTGCCTGCAGAGGGGGTGCAGGGAATTATCAAGACCCATCACTCCCAAAGCCTGGGCAAGCAAAAACCTGACTCCTTTGTGCTTAAATCCCCCAAGAAGGAAGGTGACTATCACTGGAAGCATCTCCAGGCCAAAGCTACAGTGAAGGAAGAGCAAGAGTGGGTGCAGAAGAAGTGCCTGGGTGGGACCCACCGTGCTCAGCTCTCCAGGGACAGGGGCACATCTGTACAGCAGCTGCTGGAAGGAGAATCAGAGAGCCTAGCAGAGTTCTGATCATGCACATGGAGATAAAGCTTCCTGCTCGAGTCTCTGCTGGGACATGCCAACTGTTCTCTCCATACATCCACTGCCTGCCATCCGTGCACAGCTCAGACAATCAGCAATGGTCACTCACGTCTCACTTTTCTTGCCCTTGAGCGCCAGCATTGGATGCTTTGTGTTGCTCTGTGTGCTCCTGCACCTAAAGGGACAAATTTGGAGATATTTTAATCAGGGAATGCATCTGCTGTATTCTGTTAGAGCCAAACATTTACAACTGAGAGATTGTTTTGACTCCACAAGAGTGATTGAGAGACAGAAAAATGAATTGTGACTTTAAATTTAGCCTGACGAAAAAAAGCAAGCAAGGGAAAATGTTGATTTTTTTGGGGGAAATCTCATTTCACTAGAGACTTAAAGCTTAATAGGGTCTGGAACCTTGGCTTTCCCCACAGAAAAGAATATGTCCAATGGAGCAGAGTTGTGTTCAGTGAACACGGGGCCTTTGTGAGTAGAAACTTCAGAGCCTGCATTGATTTCCTACAAGAGACTGCAGTATTCCCTCGTGTTAAAGTTAATTCTGCTTGATACTGTTTATCTGGCTAAGACACATTGACATGGAACATTTCTCAGTATAAGACTCAGACTCCTATTTGTGACCACTTTCAGAGAGGATTCCTGCATCACTCGGCTGAGAAAAGGCAGGGAAAGAAGGCAGCCCTGTGAGATTTGCTTACCATTAATAACAAGCTGTATTTCCAGGTGTTGTCACTGAATGTCACTCTGGCATATTCCCTCAAGGAACCTCACTGTCTGAGTGACACCAGCACAGATGAGATGTGTAATGTGTAACAGTGTGCTCAGGAGCCCTACGGAGGCTTTCCCACTCAGCTTCTCAGTGCTGCATCTGCTTCCACAAAGACAGGTCTGTTCATAGATCTCAGAGGTGGCACAAAAATGGCTTGCATCTTTTCTATTTTTAACATAAGTTTTTCCTTTCTTGCTGTAGTAGGCTTAACTATCCCCACCCACCACCACTTCCATTTCAGGGAGCTGTTTTATGACTAACTCCTCCTAAAGGGTGTGTTGAAATAGAGATCAGATGGTAAGACTTAAAGACAAGGACCACAAGCCTTGGCAAGCAGAGAATGAAGCCCTAAACATTTCTGTGCTTAAATTCAACAGAGTACAGTGATGAAAGGCAAAAACTGCTTCTCCTTGCTATCCTTATTTTCCCCCAACCCACTTGTGTTTTCTTCTGTTCTATAAAATTACATTTGAGAATCTTCTGGATAGAAAAAGAAGAGGTCATAATTATGAATCCTATTCCAGTCTGGCAGTTAACAAAACCTGAACATCCACTCACACAAATGCTACACCCTTTATTATAATCATGTACTTCTTACTCTTATTTTTGTAAGTGGTATCAAATACCCTAAATTCCTTTTGTCCCACCTTTTAATGTATTTTATAATCACTCAGCTATCCTGTAAGAACAGAATAAACAATACTTTTATTACAAACCAATATTTTAAAGGTAAAATATTACAAACCAATATTTTAAAGGTAAAAAAGGTTTGTATTTGAACACTATCTCAAATAAAGAAATTATCTATATATTTTCTATGTTATTTTCACAAGTAAAAGGTTTGGACTCTTCAGTCCCTCAGAATACAGGAGATTTATCAGATAGCTGTCAGACAGCCCTGTTTTTGTAATCAACAGGTAAAGAACCAGTGGAATTGTCACGAAGCTTAATTGACTTCTTGGACTGAGACATTCATCTGTTGGGAAGTTAAAGATGAATGCCTGGAACAAGACCTGAATTTCTTTCCATAAGTCTAAAATGAAATGTCTCCTGATATGACACCAGGCAGGATTC
Source organism: Machaerirhynchus nigripectus (assembly GCA_013397975.1). Taxonomy (NCBI): domain Eukaryota; kingdom Metazoa; phylum Chordata; class Aves; order Passeriformes; family Dicruridae; genus Machaerirhynchus; species Machaerirhynchus nigripectus. Next base: position 418,882 of record VZRQ01005219.1, on the reverse strand, counting down.
ACTTCATAAACAAACCATTAATATCATATCAGTATGTACATGCCAGACCACATCCCAGCACAAGTCCTGGTGGAACTGTGGCTACTAATCAAAAATCCCATAAGTGAAGTTCACTCAGCAGTTTCTTAATTCATACCAGGTCCTCAGAACACTCCGAAATTTAAATGCTTTAATCACAGGCTGCACTGTAGTTCTCTAATTAGCAAGTGCTCATGGAATGAGCTGCTCTGCAACAGGACACATCCCACAATGGCTCATAATTTGAGTGGGAAGGTAACAGACACATTTAATAGCACAAATTAACTTGATGGTAATGAGGAAGGCTCTCTGTCAGCAATGTCACAAATTAAATTATCTGCTACCTCACTAGTGATGAGGAATAATTAAGAAAGCTACACAATTGCTTACAAATAAACCAGCACCAGATCAGCTGAAAGATGTCTGTCTTGGATTCTCTTCAGCATAGCAGCATTCATTTCCCTAACTCTGATACCATTTGTTTGTAGGTAAACCAGATCTTCAGCATTATCTTAATTAAGCTTTTAAAATTTAATTTCCTTTTTCAAAGGGGAGTATCTTGGGCACTACACAGCAAGTTTTCATTAACAATGCAGCAGCTTCAACAGAGCATTTCCAAGATGAACAGGAAACAACAACAAAAAGGGCTGATGGCCCTGGGGGGCCGAGGGAGAGAGGAGCACCTTGCAGCACAAGTCTCTCAACAGTCACCCTAAAACACAATAGATTCCCCAAAGGAACTCAGACACTAAGCAACTAAGATGCAAATTATGTTTTAAAGCTTCATAGTTTATTTAAATTAAACTTCTGATTTGTAGGCAAATATTAAATACTGCAAATACTTGCATCAAGAGTACTTTTCAAGTTGTTTCTTTGTTTGGTGGGGGGTTTTGACATTTTTAGATTTAACTGAAATTAGATCCTGTTGCCTTTTTTTTTTACTTTGAAAACAATTGAAGAGATTAACAGATTATTTTCCTGTAATTAATTAAAACAGAAGAGGATTATCAGCTCCTGTAGCTTATTCATAGAGATTCCAAGATCACTCTTGGCAGTTCAGTAATTATTCATATTAACTACAGATGCAATACCCTTACTTGGCACTTGCTAGGACTGCAAACTGAAAAAGAAGCAAGACAATGAGCAATGTAAATAGGTAAAGGATGATGGACTTTTAAAATTTTTATAAAGGGCAATGAATCTTTGGTATCAATCAAGATTGCAAAATACAGAAATATTAGTCCTCTCCCCCCATCCTGTGCATGTGATTTTGGATCTTTCACTTAACTGCAGAAAATATAACATCCAATGCATCATATCTGGGAGATAAACTGGCAGCACCTGAGCTTGAAATATCACAGCTCACACAATACAACCATGATGCATTTTGAACAACTGCAGATAAGGTTTGGTGTTGGTGTTTTAATTTATGCACTTGAGACATTGGCAGTCTTTTGCAGTTCACATATTATTGTCACCAAGTATGCAAGTGAAAAACACAGCTGGGCCAGCAATCTTTGGGAAAGCAAATAAAAAATATGCTGCTAGTGATCTCCCAATCCTCTGTTAATCCAAGTGATGTTAAAATAGAGATACGAAATAATGCAGGTCTGAGCAGTTTCAGTGAACAGGGTAAGCCTAACAATGATAGAGGTCTCAGAGTTGTAATACACTCTTCTCAATTTGGGTTTTCAAGATTTACTGGAGAAATAATCTGTTAGCAGACCTAGTCACCTGGAGCATAAAAATACACACATATAAATGTATCCAGTCAGGGCAAGCATGCTGGCATTACATTTTTTTACAAGGTGAAAACTCAATAAATAGGGAAAGGAACTAACACATGGTTGTCAATGCCATCTAAGATAACAAGAACAGGTAATGACCTTGGTAGACATAATTTCACCCAGTTGTGCTGGAGAAACTGCTTGGCTGTAATTTAGGGAAGATTACTCTTTGGTTAGATGCACTAAAGTTGAAATAACACCTACAAATAAGCCATACTTTCCCTTTTCCTGCTTAGTATGGAGATTCCTGCAATAGTCCTGATTTTATGGAACTATATTTCTTTCCATGTGAACAGCAAGAGATATCGTCTAAAATACTGGAGTAGTTTTGAGAAAGTTCTTTCCTGTTCACAAATAATTCACAGATTACTTCTGCTGAAAAGAAAACCTATTCTGTAATAACTACTTTGCAAAGTAATGAAACTAGGCAGACACTGGAAGAATATGACAAAATACATTTGGTTGAATCCTGTCTGGAAAATTTCAAAGATCTTGAATAAAAATGAGATCCCTCAAATAGCAATATTTAAATGAAATACAAACCATATTCAAATATCATATATTAAACCTGAAATAATTATAATTTTCCAATCAGGGAATATATTAAAATATTGCATTCTCTAGTAAAGTCACCTAAAGTTTTATAGTCATATACAGAAAGCAAGATTAAAGGGAAAATACTCATTTATCTAAAGTATTTGGGGTTTATAAAGTATCCCAAATATCACAAGTAGAAGCAAAAGATCTTCCAAATATCCAGATAATTCTGAAAGTTGTTTTTAATTCAATAAAAAGCAGTTGTCATGCCTTGGCATATATAATGGCATTTATAGCAAAAGACACAAAAACCACCCAATGATGAACCTAGGTGAGTAAGATTATAGGGCCAGTAGTCTGCCCACAGATAAATTATTTACTTTACAACATAGTTGGCTGCAAGTAATTTTTCTGTGGTTTTATTTATCAAAGATAAAAACAATTCCAAACTATTTATTCAGACTCTTAATCTGACGAGATTTCCATATTCTGCAATCCCCCTTGGACCACTTCAAATTCCTTTCACTGTTTTGTGCAACCACAGAACTATAGTTGAACCTGATTTCTCCCAGCCTTGGTCTGAGACATATTCCCACATACAAGCACAACTGAACCCAAAGTACTAAAGCTCTTGGTCTTCTGTGAATGATGAAGCTTTGATTAAAGACTTGCCAATGTTGAAAAGCAAAGACAGGCCACAGGATACAAAATAATTTCTTCCATAGCTGCCCACCTTCTCCCCTCCCCCCATCTACACATGTGCAATTTACAGCCATTATTTTTTATTTCCCAAAAAAAAATCTGATAAGGCAAAATGTCCATGACCTTGGTGACCCACTGTTACTCAAACACAGGCTAGTAAAATGAGTGTGTCAGTACCACTTCTTTCCCAAAAAATAGTCATAATTTGCCAGAAACCTTGAACAGCCACACAGTTCCACAGGCATTGAGTATGTAACTTCCTTTTTTACATTTCTTAGGCAAATCATCAAAATATAAACCCCTGCTGTTACACTGAAGAACAGTTAAGAATAGGCCAAGAACAAAGCAATTGTGTTTCCAAGGCTGTGCACAGTCCCCTTGTGTGCACTGATTGCTGCAGCCTGTCACCTCCTGGTGATACGAGAAAAGAGCTGCACGGCAAAGAAACCCACACAAATACAGCTCTAATGCATGGGGGTTTATCTAAAAGATTGTGATATCCTACTTAAACTGGAATAGGCCCTCATAATGAGAACATATAAACATCTGTTAATGTCCGCACATGGTACTGGTCACTGGACATGCATCAAAGTCTCAGAAAATTACACAATCGTAATGGCTGACCAGCAAGTCAGACTTTATAACTTAAATAGTACAGGTCAAACAGATTAATTTTAAGAGACTCCTTCATATTTAGAAGACGTGTTCATTCCAAACCATTTTTTTTAAACACAAACTCGTACTTATAACAAACCCTTGCAGTCCAGCATATCACCACAAGAAAGATTACACTGTTGTCAGATTTTCAATGTATAAAACTGAGAGTAAATTTAGCCTTAAACTCTAAATGGCAGCTGAGTGCCTTCCCTAAGAGACACCCTGCACCTTCCGAATTCTGTTGTCATAACTCAGAGCAAGCTAAACTCAAGATTAATCCCTAATTCTTTTCCAGGTAATCAAGAAGAAAGCTCTACTCCCCATAAGCCCTCAGTGACCGACCAAAGGATTTCTCACCAAGTCAATCAGCAATATAAATTCCACCCAGATGAATATATTTATGTGCATGGTGAGATCATTAACCTTATTATGCCACCGTGTCTTGTTTTCAAGCTTCCCACTAATCTGTTGCTAGTAGATACAGGTGCCAGAATTATTGCCTGCCTATTGCTTTTCCTTATAATAGAAATAATTTGTGGTGCTGCCATTTATCACTCACGTTTCTAAGATGCTTCTTATGCTAACATGTGGAAGACATTACAAACATTTTGTACCTCCAGGGAAGGAAGTGCCAGCGCTTCTGGCTGCCTGACTGTTCCCATCTGTGGAGCTGGCTCATTCCAGAGCCCTGTTGTTTAGGTAATATCTCGTGACACTGTAGAGGATCCTGAATTTCGAGCTGTGGGTCCTATGGCCTCCTCCAGAGGAAATCCTCTTTCCCCTACACTAACCTGACAGCGCTGTGTTTAAACACAGATCTGACACCCCGTGCGAAAAGCCTTGGTGTGCAGCCCTGCCTGGAGGGACCTGATAGCACCAGCCATAAAACACAGCTGCAGTAAGGACGGGTCTCTAGCTGAGTGAAAAATGCTCATTTATTTATCCACGTTACACTACAGGGAGGCTGATGAGGACGTCGACCTTGGACGATCTGGATTTGAGTGCCAGCAGGGAGCAGCTCAGCTGAAGCTCTCGGAGCCTGCGCTCTCTGCAGGCGGCACAAACCAGAGCCTTGCAGAGTCCCACTACTCAAAGCTGTTTTCCTTTGTCACAAGACACAGTTTCCAAAACTTCTCTCCTATCTAAGGAACCTTCCCAGGGCTCTCACCAGAGCCTTACCACTCTCCTGACTCAAAGCACAATCCAATATTAACTAATTAATACCGGACACTTCATGTGGCCTCGTGACTCACTATAACCCAGTTTAATTAATTAGTTATTTGCACTGCCTTGATGGTTTTGGTACAAGCAAACAGTATTCTCTGGACACATTCTTTTCTTCAAGTCCTGCCATACATGTCTGTTAGCTATTTCTTTGTATTACTAATGATTCTAAGCAACACCTTGAGGCAAATCTTGATTAGCATTTTAATTAGGAATTTCCTATCAGGCACTCTGGGTGACAGCTTACTCCCAATCACCAAGAATAAAAAAAACGTGTTCAGATTGAGACATCAGGTTGAATTATAGAGATGGACACACTGGAAATGCTGTCAAACAAATCAAACTCCCAGTTCCTTTCCCCAGGTTCCAGAGTGCAAGCCCCTAAAAAGCAACTGCTTGTACAAAACCAGCCAAGCACTGGCTCCCCAGGCAGCCTCCTGTGGCTCTGCTGTGCTTCCTTTGATTTCTTTACAGGTGCAGGACTGGGGGCTGTGAAGGGCCAGGTTACTCCAGAGCTCTGAGCATCTCCTTGCCAGCTCAGACCTGATCCAGGCTGCAGCTCAGGGAAGGTTATGGGAATATTTCCAATGAACCTTGCAGGCTTTGAGTAACGTCCGAAAGGTCAGATTGTGAAACAAGCACTATCTGTTCCTCTGGCAATTACCTCTCACACTAAAATATTTCTCTCCTCTACTTCCCCCTGGCTCCTCCAAAACAAACATAGGGCTGAAAATTAAACCAGGCCCATACTGGTTTAAGTACTGTTTATGTAGCCTTAAAAAAAGTATATGCCTTTACTATTTCCCACACTGCTGTTGTGGAGCTAAGCTTCACTCAGTACAAATCCACTACGTGAGCAACAGCAATGAAACACAGCTGCAACAAGAATCAATCTTCAGCTGAGTGAAGACTGAAGATTATTTTTTATTCTACACTGGTTAATGAGAAAGGCAAAGTGCCCATCACTGGTCTCAGTTGAATTATTTTTCTTTTCAATAAGATTTTTTTAAAATATGAATTAATTCTTAAAGTGCCTCAGTTCTCTCACATAATTTCCTGCTGAACAGTGCTTTAATCTGGATTTAGTTTCAGTATTTTCTATAGGGGTACCCAGAGCGCAAGGACTTTTACAGATAAATAAGCACTAAGATTAGGCAAAACCTGAACAATCCCAGGGAACTACCCTAACACATGGGGGAAGTTTCTACCCTGGAAACAATGCCTTGTTTGTCAGTGCTGCATCTCCAAAATATTTAGTTAAACCAGGGCTGAAAGCTGTTTACGTAACGTAGTGGCAGGTGAGAAGAGGTGTAACACCCATCCCACCCTTCCACTCCAAGGATGGTAATGCCCAGTGGGTGTTAACTCTGCCAACATTGCCAAAATCAGAGCTCCAGAGCTCCAGGACATTGCTCACCACCACTTTGCAAGAGGAGATTAATCTCATTTATCCAAAACCACCTGGAATATGGACATCTGCAAGCCAACAACACTTCTTCATCTCCATCCCCCTCCACAAGGGGTAGCTTGGTGCCCAGCTTTGGATAGTCAGATATTGTTGAGGAGGCTAAGGCTAACCTAAACCTGCCCTTGCTGTGCCAGAATCGAGCTGGTTTTAGCACAGAAGGGGTGAAATCAATAAAATCTGGGGTCTTCTCTCATGGATCCAAACCATAATTTTCACTGCTTGCCTTTTGATCACTTTTGCTTTCACTAATCTCAGTGTGGATTAGGTCAACACAAAACTGACTGTGCCAACTCTAACTCACTGTTGAAACTTGAGGCAGAAGCACATTCAGGCCCAGAAATCTCCTGCAGTAAAATGCTGCCACAAAAGGGTAATTCTTTTCTGGTGTCTAGCCCAGCCCATAATTTATTCTAGTGGCAATAAGTCCTTTGACACAAAGATAGGGGGACACATCCAGATGCAGAATATTTGTGTTCAGGCAAGTGAGGTTATTAAAAAGAAAGAAGATAAATTCTAAGTTTCAGTCTGAATGTTTGAGATGGGGATTGGGGAACTACTGGCTCTGTCACCAATTTAAGACCCCCGATAAGTAAAAGCATTGGGTAAGAGCAAACATAAAATTTAGATTCTCTTGGGTTTTTTTCCTTGTGCTTGGAGAAGACTGAAAAGAGACATTCTAGAGACTTATTTATAAGTTTGGAAACTCGAGGAAAAATAAAAGGTGTAAATAAGAGAGGTAAAATAAGGTAACAAAGGTGGGAGAGAGATAGGGAGGGGAATTAAGCACACGGATTTTTCACTCCAGCCAATATGGAATATTGGAATATAAAATGTGGAGCAGTGAAAAAATGAGTTCCTTTATAGCTGCTTTGCCAAGAGTGATCTATTAAGAAAAGATGAAAAAATAACAAAGTTGGTCCTGAAGCCTACAGCAAAATTCTCACCCTCACAGAAAGATGTTTCCATGAAGCAAAAGCAGGTCATTGAAATAAACTGTTTAAGCAAATCTTGTACTACTGCTAATGACCTGTAGGTGTGGTATTCCCTACATAGACACAATGAGGTATTTAGCTGGAGAGATGTAAAGTTAATGGAAAGTTTGGAAGTCTAGGAAAAGAAAACCACAAAGAAAAATGCAAAATCTCCAGTCCTGTTTGATCAAGGGAAAAAAGACTGAATTATAATTATATCTACATTAGTTATTTTCTTCTTTGAAAGTAGTATTTAATTACCTTTTCAAGAGTGAAAAATGTGTTATGCACAATTTATTTATGAAACAGAAAATACTACTGGGCAGGTCTGTGTAATAAATACCTGTGTGTTGTTTATATTAGAATAATGACAAAAATAGGCAATATTTGAGACTGAGCTGTTCTGCATAGTAAGGTATTGGCATTTGCTGTTTGCCTGTTAACATTTCTAAAGTAGGAAAAAGTAACACAGTAGAAGTACAAAACATCAATATTCTCAATGTTATTGACGTTTTACCAGAAAGGTATTTACATACAGCTTCTGAGGTGTACCCCCCTAAAAACCACAGCACCTTAATGCAGATGAAGGGGAAAATTATGTTTTGTAGAGGCAAAAAGTGGAAAATGAATGCAACATCCTACATATTCATGGAAACATAGCTCCAGGGCATATATAAATACATAGAATATAGGCATTGGACCTGTATACGGATATATATTTGAAATAAAAATAACAGAATTTGAAATCCTAATTAATTTTAGACTGCATCTGAAAGAACTGAAATGTAGCAGTAATATAATTTTCAACACTGAGGATTCTGTCATTACTCAAAGCATTTCACAAAACATCATTTTCTGTCCCTCTGCAACTCCCCAGCCTTCCAGATTTTCCTTATTTTTCCTCAGGGTAGAGAATAAAACAAATGACAGCAAAAGAGCAGACACTTCCTCCTCTACCACCAAAGCCTGAGAAACCTGCATAATAAGATGAGAGATATGATTTTGCCCTTAAGAGTTTGTTATTGCCTTCTTGATCTCAGATCTCTCTCTGGAACGTGGGAGATGGAAGGATACTTCATTCAGATTACTAATTTCTTGCCTTTGATAAGCTTGATGGGAAACTACAAGAAAAAGGCAGGTGGAATAATGCCTTTCTTGAAGACAAGGGGAAAGAGTGGAACCTAAATTTCACCCAGGCTGTTCATTCATTTATATGTTGCAATTCTTAACAAAGTGAGTTTTTTTCACGTTGTGCTTCACATGCTCTTTGTAAGAGCAGCCTATTAGTGTCAAACTGTAATAGCATCAAATTAGGTGATGTGAGCACTCAGCCCCTTAAGCCAAGTATTTTTTTTTTTTTTTATTGTGGCAAGAATGAATGTGTGGAATGAATCACGCAGTCCCAAAGCACGTTGGTAATCTTGGCTTTATCTGTCCTGTTGTACTGCTTTACTGAGGAGAGAAAGGCAAGATAAAATCCCTGATATGTGTGGCCCAGAAGCACAGAACACTCAGGTGACTCCACCCCTGTCAGGGAGATGTGGGCTCTAAGTGTGCCTGGGAGCATAAAACAGCCTCGGTGAGGAGGCTGCCTGGTACCAGTTTGATTTTACAGAGAACACACACCAGCTGTTGGTTTCAAAAGCTGCTTGGGTCCAACCCAAAACCCACTGAAGCAAGTGAAAATCTCCTGCTGGTTTCAAGAGGCTTTGGTAAAGGAGGGTGTTGCCTCCAGCCTGTTTTCCCGTTGGGAGCAGAGTGGATTATCCAGTAGTTTAGCATTCCTGAAGATTTCATCTTGTTTCAGCATTAGATTTACATAGAAACATGTGGATGAGAACACTGTCATCATCCCCTCAGAGTGGGGATTATTTTTCCCCATGTTTTAAGGATCTCAAAACCTGCCTCCTTTCACCAACAAGGTTAAAAAGTACCCATGTTCCACAAATTTTGTATGTAACAAAGTGAAAGAATGATGGTAACACTTTACAGAGGCCATAGCATAGGGCTGCAGCAGGTTTAGACACCTCATTTGGTTTTATTTAGTAGAGGGAGAAGGGAAAAATCCTGATTCCTTGACAGCACTACATAGTACATAAGGACAATCATGTTTGTCAAGTCACATTTTAATTTATAGCCAGTGACTTGCAGTTATTTGAGTACACTGCTAATTAGTATACATTATGAAATAACTGTCAGCATGAGTGAGCCAGTGTGATTGCTAAGACTGGATAAATAAAATGCACCTACTTAAATCTTAGGAGGGTGTTTGTTTTAACTGCAAATACGCATGTACAACCTTGATGAAATTTTGTAATAAAGAATATTCTTTAATTGTCACTGCAGCCATTAGTGGCCCTATATAATGAAATATTGGTAACTTCCTCGACTTTGTTCTGCAGAAAATTTAAGAATTATCCTTTATGTTGCTGCAGACCAGCTACAGAAGCCTATTGAAGTTCTCTTCCTTGTTGGCATATGTTCCTTGTTCTGTTTTCTGTAATTACCATGCCTCTAGTATACACTCAAATACACTAGAGACAGGAATAGAAAACATAAAATATTTAATACTAAACCTTCAAGGGACACACAGGGATATGCATAAATCCCCTGCTTCTTATTAAAAACCTGTACCTACATTGTTATTTTAGACTGAGCACCTACAGAAGAACCTTTCCTTACATCTTAGCAATGCTACCGGGACCATAAGCAAAAAAACGACAACAACAAAACCAACCACAAGCCACAAAACAAATAAACATTAAAGTTACCTTCCAATTTCAACCTTTCCCAGAGCAGATGCAGCAAAATTCGTATTTCCTATGCGGGGGTCTCTTGCCTGTCATTTAGAGGCAGCACAATATTCCAGCAAGCTTCAGATAATGTTTGTCTCTCAGGATATTGTAAGATATTAACAGTGATTAAGAAGCCCCCAACTAGGTACAATCTATGCCAGAGTTGACAAAAAAGCAGCTGCCCATTCAGAGCCAACAATGGTGGGTTTGAGGCCCTGGTGTTTGCTCTGTCCAGCAGATACTGAATGAGCAGCTATTAATTACAGCACATATTTATGCCAGTGTTCTTCCCAGCTGGAATACAACTCAGTGCATTTCTCTTTGCAGAAAGCACAACTGATTTGAATAGACTAGAGGGAAAGATAGAGCAAGAAATTGTAATTTACTCACAGTTCTCTTCCTTTTCTGCCCTTTGATTTGAAAAAACATTCTTCAGGAAAAAGCCTGTAGAGGGCATAAATTTCAGCAGACTCACGATGGACTTCTTCAGTCATACCAAAACAGGATAAAAAGAAACTGTTGTGTTACAATATCTTCAAAAACTCGAGGACCTTGAAATGTCTTACTTTATATCTCACTCTCTAATTTTCCTTCCAGTCTGCCCCTTTCTCATTCATTTGGACAAGAAACCACCCACAAACTACCACAATAAGAACACTCATCAAACGCCATGAAACCCCAAATATTCAAATGATCCTTTGCTCTGTATTGCTCTGACTTTTGTACAAACACATGTTTAATCTGATTCCAAACCATAAAACTCCTTGTATTTCAGTGTTTTCCAACTTCTCCCACTGCCAGCTGAGCCATGCTATGCTTGCTTTATCAGGAAAACAGAGTCTTCCTCTCAGGCAGAGATCGGATCACCAGCCTCCAGCTGTCACTCAAGCAGTTGCACTCTGAGCTCACGACTGCTGTCACTGCAGCGGTCTGGGGGGCAGAGCAGCCTCGCTGCTGCTCTCCTGACCCCTGCAAAGCCAGCAGCAGCGTTCCCCAGCACAGCAGATTAACCTGCTGCTCCTGCTCCTTTCGGCCTCTGGCTGCAGCTGCCTCCTCGTCTCCACTATGAAATAAGTAAATCTGTAGTCACTGCAAAGCCGTGTCAGTCAGCTGCGGGATTTCACCCCCTCCCCCCCAGAAAGCAAGGTGCTTGGAGCTGGGTTCATTTTCACCTGAATTACTGAAATCAAAGGGGACAGGCTTGGATATCCAACTTCATTCCCACTTAGGCATTCGTTGCAATAAGCTCAGCTCCCAAATCAACGACCTTGGCACTCCTGGGGAATGAGATGAAGTTACCACCATCCCTGTCTGCGCTGGGAGTGCAGTGGCAATCCTCCCACACTCCGGAGTATGGGTCCATCCTAGCAGTAAATTGGGATGCTCTTCCCAAGTTATCAGCAATATTGTAATGAAAATGCCAATAGATCTATTTTCTAAGTTACAGCTGCCTGAAGTAGCAGGGAAGTGGTGGCAGAGAAAAAGCTAATTAAGCAAGTAGTGGAGGCATCTTTTACTGCCTCCTACATTAATGCTTCATTAAGGATCTGGAACTGCACTTAGCCTGGAATGATAACAGCGTGCACATTTTCAATAGACCATAAACGAGAATATAAACTGCAGGACAATACAAAACACAGGTTTAATGGATAATCACCCCTAACATAATCTAAAATTTGTACTTTGATTTCAAAATACAAATGCCAAGAAGGGAAAACCCATATTTTCTTCATTAAAACAGCCTATAGCCTTGGATGGAGAGGAGTTTCTTTCCTCAAACCACAGGTCAAACGGAGAAAGACGTGTGTGAAAAGCAGTTTTTCTTCCTTGTGATTCTCACACACAGGATCTGGAAGGAAGACTGTACACACATTTGACATCCTATCAGTGCTTTTCATTTTCTCCTGAAACAAATCTTTGACCAACAGCAGCCAAAGCAGCAGTGTTTTCACAGAAGGTGACTGGTTATCATGGTTCCATGACAGCTTTCCATAAAAATGAAGCTCGAGTAAAGACATGGTTGGGCTGTACCAGCCCAGGAGACCTTTTCCACGGAACTATTCTCCTTCACACTTGGCAGCTGGAAAGACTTGTGTGCTGTTTGTTCACAGCCCACTAAGCATTTGTAATTTTTCATGGCAAGGTGACTGCTTTGAATGTAGAGGCTGCCATTGCTGGGTAAGACAGACTGCACAGGTCTCTGGTAGATGGACAGCTTTAACCTGTCGTCACATTCTGGGCTCTCCTGCACAAGGAATAAGAAAAGCACTTTCAGGCCTGCTACACACTCGATGTGAAGCCCCAGGCACATTCAAATCAAAATATGGCTTTCATGTGTTTTGTGGAGACTTGCAGATCAACCCTAGTCTGCACGGAAATATTTCTTGCAAACTCTTGACCAAAATTGAATCTACAAGTTTCACTTACATTTAAAATTCCCCATACTGAATATTTCCTTCTTTTCAATTCTCTACCGTGAAGAAAAATATTAATCTATCAACTATGACCCAAATATTTTGATTAGATTCTGAAAGTCAGTAAATTCTCATATAAAACACCAAAAGACCACAAAAAAGATCTGCATGTTCCATAGAGAGCAGATAATGAAGGCTGTGAAAATGAAAGCTTTGAAGCCCTGGAATTTTCATATTCATTAAAATCAATATAGGCACTTGCCTGCTGTACCCCACACCAAGGCAACATAACATGATCTTCTAGTGAGCAAGATTAGCATTCAAATCACAAGACTGGCACAGGAAGTATCTTAGAGGAAAATTAAAATGCTGATCAATCCCCTGTTAATATGGGACAGATAAATTCCAAGCTGTCCTGCCATTTCTTTCTCGTGTAGTTTCCATTTTCCTCCTCACAGGGGCAAAGGGTTTCCAACGCAGAACCATGACAATATAATTTTATACATTTGGTAAACATATGTGAATGTTGGGATCTCTGCAACAAATAAGGGAAAATATTGGAATGGATGACAGGTCTCTACTCATGAACACATCCTGTTCAGGGATGCTTGTTGCAGGAAGGGGCACTGCCAAATCCAAACCTCTGTAATCAGTGTTTGGCACCTTCCACGGTGCAAGGATGAGCTCTGTCTGCAGAGACAGCTGCCGTTCAGCCCTTCCTGTGTTCCAGGGGAGAGCATGCCATCAGCACATATCTCCTCATTGATACATTTTGGAATAGAGGAGGTGGCCTGGAAGCTTTTACTAAATGCAGATGTAAAGCTCAGAAGCTTGGGTTACACCAGCATGGATGCCAACAAAAATGCAAGAGAAAAGAAGGCCTTTTCTTCTCTCCTTTGATAACAAGGCTCATGTTTATCTCTCCCCTTTTGCTCTTGATGTCTCAGCTAAGCACTAGGCTAACCATCATTATCCAACACTGCACACACTGAGCAAATTTGTCAGTGTAAAGGCTCTCAGTTCCACCAAGTCAGGCTGGTTGCACTTTTGACAGAACAGCCTGGGCAGATCGTGCTGTTCATGCTGTGCTGCTGATGAGGCCACGTGCTCCCCAGCAAGGCAATTGGAAAGTTCATGCATGAGAATGTTATTTCCATTATTTAATACACCAGGTAGTATTTCTACTGGTTTTTATCCAAATTATAGCTGGGCAAAAAGAACTGGATTCACACACTGAGAACATTTACGTTCCTGTTTCACTGTGCTACCCTGGACAACGTACACGTGGTGAAATTGGACATGTGTTCACACACGGAGAAGCAGGATTGAAACTCCTTTCAAGCACTGGTAGGGCGGAGTTTTTACATGAACAACACAGACATTGAGTAGACAACCTACAATTTAGCCTTTCCCAATGATAACAAAATAGGTGGTTTTGAATTATTTTCATGTGAAGAGAACATATGAAAACAGCATGCTCAGGGTGGCTTTCCCTTACCTATAGCATTGAGGGCATTTGAGAACATGAATAAGAAACTGTTCTCTGAATTAGCAATATCCACTCCCTCTGGCACTACATGACAGAGAAACAAGTTCTTAAAACTTACTGGCTGTGACTGATTTCCTCAAATCATGGTGGAGCCAAAAGTAACAAAGAGAGAATCACTTTCCATCCGATGTGCCACGGTAGCATCGCTTGAGGAGCTGAAACCAGCAGGAATGCCACAAGGACAGGAAGGGTTGCAGCCTCACCCCTCCAAGCCTGCTCTCCTACAGACAGGGAGATAGATATCACTTTTGTTCGGCTCTCTGTGGAAACAAATTAGTGCTCTCCAGAGCTGAACTTGCTAGGAAAGGGAAGGTTACTCACTAAATGACACACAGGAGCTGAATCACCTGCTGATAGGTGAGGTAGAAGCTGACAAAGAAAGCTCTGAATCTCTGCTCTAATATTTTGTTAGAACATAAATTAAACAAACTTCCTATATAGCAAAAGCTCTGACCTGACAGCTCAAAGAGAAAACCGTGAAACCAGACCTCTCTTCATATCCTCACTGGGCAAACCTCCTCCAGGCCTGCTCTCAGACCAAGCAGCTTTCAGTGCCGCCTCTGGAGACAACAGCTTTGTGCGACATCACAGCTTCTCTGTAAAAAGTCTCTTTCCTTCCTACACACAGGGGTCTGACAGCATGTCTGCTTCTGACTCTCTCAGCAGTATCCTGGCTTGCCCTTCTGCTCAGGGTCCCTGCTGAGTGAATCTGTCTCACACGAGCTGTGTTAATGCACCGCAGTATTTCCCATGTGGAATGCATGGCTGGGGAAGAGATCACCTTGGAGACACAGCCTGAACGAGAGTGCTGGTCAGCCCAGGTGGGGCACACAGACAATCCTCCCCCTGCTCTCTTCTGCCTTAAAAGCAAACCAACAAACACAAGGAACCCTCATGCCAGAAACAAACAGAAGGTGGTGCCTGCCAGAGCCCCTCACATCAGTACTAATGGCCAGCCAGGACCTCGAGGTTTTTGGTGCTTTGTATTCTTGTCTTGGCTCTTCTCTTGCCAGCTCAGTGAGTTTGATTGCACACTGCCCCAGCGTGCCAGGGGCCATGCTGCCAATCCCCAAGAATGTGGCAAAGGCATTAGAGTTCAGCTTTAACACCACAAGCAGCAGCTTTTGGGCATTCGAGGATCTACAGCCAGCCATGCCTGAGTAAAGGCTCATTCCTCCCAGCACAGTTCTGCTGCAGACACGCTCCTGAACACGGCCACATATGTTCAGAGCAGAGCATGACTTAGCACAGACATGCATGAGGACAGATCTCTAACACTGGGCAGTAACATTACCCAGTTGTCTCTTACCACCATTATGAAATTCATCTACAAAGACAGAGGCCCCTGTGGTTGTGGGAATCATGCCACACAGATGCTGCTCTATGCTGTTTCAATCCTTTAGTTGGCCTATAATGTGCCTTTGTTCCTCCACATGCTCCAGAAGAGAAATGAACAGCTGGTGATTGTCTCCAAGTTTATATCTAGCTTTTATTTAAAAACTTCACAGTGCCTCCAACCTTCCCAGCAGACTGAAACACAGAGTGAGATCTCTTATTTACAATATGCATTCCTCCTTTGCTTCCCTACAGGGCATTCTGAGTCCAGGTTGCTCAGACTCTCTCCAACTTCATTCCCCAGTGTCCTTGTTTTCTTGCAGGATGTACTTAGAAAGCATCCAACTGGACCACTACCAGATGGCCTGCTCTGACTTCAGACACTTGCAGAGCCAGGTGTTGCCATATTGAAGCTATTACAGATAATTCCATCCATGCTATGATGCTTTTTGAGATGCTAATGCTCGCTCTGATTTAAAGTACAGCAACATGAATTTTTTAAAAACCATATGCTTTCACTGTTCTATAAATAAGGCCAACTATTCAAATTGGTTGGTTTAAATAGGCATAGCCCCAAGGGAAACCCACAGAATAAGATTATTTGCATTATTATGAACCATGGTCTGCAGGTAGAACTTTTACACAGCAATTTAGTGCTGATGAATTGGGAATTCCTTACCTGTGGAAGTGGCTGCTCTTATGTCCTGAGGTTTCATTTGACTACAAGAGAGACCCCCCCAGCTGTCAGACAGCTCTTCATAAAATCCATTGTGGGTAGTTTGTAATACTGGATACACTGGAAGGTGCCACAACACATGGCACAGACATCCTGAAGACCACTGCAACAAATACCAGCTTTATTCAGTGTGCCTTGTGTGATGACACAACCATTCCAGAGCAGGGAAAGAGACCCAGCTTTTCCCAGTGTATTAATCAGGAGTAACCCTCACAATGGCATTGGGAGCCTCTAACTTCAGCACTTAGATTACCTGGGACAAAAGGGGTTTGAAAAAGAGAATTTGGTGCCTTTTCTGTACATTCTGTACAGTCCTTCTCTGTACATTTCCCTGGAAAGTTCCTGGAATTTGCCATCCCTAAGACTCTGCAAGGTCATAGGGAAGCAAAAAGTTTACCCATGTTTAGTTTAGACCTTGGCAAGTGCAGCTGGTGCTCTGCAATCCGGCAGGACCGAGGAGGAAACAGGACATTCGCTATAATTTTCTTTGCCATTCAGACCCAGGCAAGTTAGCTACAAACTGCAATTTGTGCCCCAAGGTTTGACAGTGGCTAGGTTTGACAGGAGGATTTACAAGAGAAGCTGTCTCAGGAACACAGGGATGTGCTGCACTGCACACTGTGCTGCTTGGTTTTCAGCGCTCTGAACAAAATACCCGGCATTTAGATTTCCATTTGGGAGAGAATCTGAAAGCCAGCAGAGATGCCTGGGGCCAGCAGCATCTACAGCAGGAGGTTTTAGCTGCAGCCAGTTTTCCTAACGATGCCATATTTTCTCTACAGCATCCAATGGCTCTGTGTCAATGTATCAAACTGCTTCATTACAAGGCAATTACTGGCTGAGAAAACAAGGTGTTCCAGTTGATATTTGGTAGCCCCTGTCCTTGATGTTAACAAATACAAAAAAAAATTTATTATTATGTCACAATGTGGAAGGCCTGAAGTGGAAAAGAAAAACGACCCTGTAAATGAATTTTGAAAGCAAGAATTTATGAAATTGCTCAAACAAAATATTCAGACTCCAGAGGGTCAGTGGGATTCACATCTGTTTGTTTTGCCTTTGCTGTGGTCCTGCCCCGCTCCCATATGCACAGGATGGGATGGAGCAGCTTTTCCCAAGCAGGGACCCCTTTATTCTGGCAGCCACGGGAGTGGCACCAGGGAGGCCGGGCTGTCACTGCTGCCAGCAAGCAGCACTGACAGGAGCAGGACCACGGCAGCTTTGCTGCACAGCGACACAAACTGGGACCCTCTGCTCTCTCTCTCACACCCTCTGCCTACACTTCTCACTCTGTTCCTGTTTGCTTGCAGCTGAACCTTCTCTGCACGCTGCAGGTTTGGCCCTGGCACATTCTCCAGCTTCCCGTGCTTCCCAGGCAGAAAATAAACTGAATCTACAGCCTCTAACAACTTCTCCCATCCATGTCCCATTCATCCCCATTATGAGAATCCTGAGCAGCCCCTTCAGGCCAGCCTTCGGCCCATTGCTCAATCCTGAAATCACAGCAAGCAAGCACTGAAAATTTGGCCCTTTAAAAATAATAATTCAGTTAGATATAGGCAATATTACAGAAAAATATTCCCAATTGTTAATTTTTGCTCTGGCTGTGTTATGTTAGCTCACTGAAATTTAATTGCTAAAGGGTTATAAGAGCCTAGAAACAGACCTAGAATCTAGAGTCTTTTTTTAATGTCTCAATTATCACCACAGTAATTTAATGGCACCGTGTTAAAGAATCACCATTGACATGCTAATGAATGGCACTATGTTCACGTACATTAGCTCTATTTTTAAGAGGTTATAGGTTGAAGATAGACATTTTATGCTTCAGATATCACTATCAGTGTCACATTTGTCTCATTTTGCTTTTACAACTCAGATTGCTTATCCTAAAAATATTCACTGAACAGTGAACTGCAAATGGGTTAAACTGTGGTCAATTACAATTATGTACTTTCTTCTTTAGACCAAGATAAGTAAGAAAAATCCTTTCAACCCATTTATTACTTAATTTGTATGTCAACATCTACTGTTGAAATTTTCTTCAATTTATTTTGCGGGTTTTTTTTCCCCATAAATAGAAATGTCTTTTACTATTAGCTTTTTAATTGAACAGCCTCGCTTTATTAGGTTTTACGCTATTCTTCTCATTTTGCTGAAACAAATTTACCTATCAATATTTTTCTTTCATTTATTCCACAGAAACCACGTTGCTAACTAGAAAGTCCCAAATCTATTGCATCTAAATGATCACAGCAATTTCCATAATAAGAGATGCAATGATGTACACTGAGATATTTATCTGCAAACGTTTCAGCATATTGCATATGAATTTCTACAGACAAGTAATAAGGGGTTGACTTCACAAACACAATGGAACAGCCTTTTGAGATCAGCTAAATGCTGGTGTTATCATCAGAATTGATTTTGCATGGAAAGCTGCATCCTGACAATAATGTGAAAGGATTTCTCAGTTCAGCAAATATACCACAAAACTGGAGAATAACGCCGTGGTATTTATTATTAGCATCTATTTAAGAAACTTTTAAAACCTATTTATTCTGTCATCATACACGTTGCCAACAGTTCCACTGCACGGCTCCGTTCTGCCATGAAGAACCGGGGAGGCCACGCTGCAAAACAGCTTTCGGTGTAAGAACTCACTGATGTTCCAGATCAGCTCTTCGGGCTTTTAGCCTTACCCAGGAGGCGAGGTACCCCCGACAGGATGCTTCAAGTTGTATAGTAAAAAATTAAGCTTTTTAAGTGCGTTGTTGGCAACACAATCGTCACAGAGCGTTAAGGTTGCGAGGCATCTGGCGGGACGCCTCTGCTCTGTTGAAATCCCATGGAAAGGCTGGAATCGCATCCCGGAGTCCCCGGAGCCGCAGCCGAGGCCGTTCCGCCCCCTGGTGTCCGCAGCAGCACCTGCACGTCCAAACAACTCGCTCTTCCCCCTAACTCTGGGTTTTAAAAATAGCAAATCAGCCACGGAAACCTCTCATTCCGTGAACAGATCTCAGGTTTTCTCCCATGTGATGTTTAATTCTTTCGTGTTGGGGTTGTTGCCTCCATCCCTGGGGGGAGAAGGAGAGAATCCAAACCTGGGCTTCTCAGCAGGGGCAAGTCTAAGGGGTCTGGGACAGGCAGAGAAATGCTGCTCTTAATTTCTCTGCCTCCCATCATCTCCTGCTGGAAAACACGACAATATGTGGCTCTACTCTTCTCCTGCCTGAAATATTTCTCTGGCCAAGGGCCAGGCTGTCCCTTCGTGGCTGGGCTGCTGCCTTTTAGGAAAGCTGCCACTTATTAGCTTTGTAATCACAGTGAGGGAAGCAATGAAGGTGGAGGGCAAAAAAATGGTCATTCCATGGAAAAAGTGGTCATTCCATTAACTCCTTCTTGTCTGCCATCACAAGAGCTTATAAATTGTCTCACAGTTACAGTTATCTGTTATAAAGCCAATTAAATTCTGTCAGCCAACTTGTGACTTCTATCTCAGTGCAAATCCTGCACACGCTCAGTTTATCTCCCCTTTTGCAGAAGAGCCTGTGCTCTGTCTGCATTTTGCCATTCTGACAGACAGATCCAAGAAGGGATCACAGGGGAATCATGGCAGACACTTCCCCTCCTCTCTCACACTGCTTTTTGTTAGACAAAGGACATAATTTGCAGAATAAATTACAACTATAAAACAAGGAAAAGGCTGCCTAGATCAGCTTAGGGCACAGCCTAGTGAATATTTTCTCCTTAGTACCCTGTTGATTGCTTGAAGGTGAGCTTAATACACTCACTATTTATAACCATGGCTTCTATTTGCTCATGTTACTCTTTATTAGCCCACTGCAACTGTGAGGAGCTTGATATCAGTCATGAGAAGGATTGCAACCATCCTCGGGTTTAAATAAACCTGAAGGTTAATACATGGCCCCTAAAAAAACCAACTAATTATTGCAGGAGGAGTCTGCAGGTATCTATAACTGGAGACTTTGAGAGACAGGACAGACAATATTAACTGTGATCCATACAATGTTGATCTGAAAAATGATGGATGACAGCTGGCTGCAGCTTCTTTAAGGGTCTTTCCACTCATGTTTTGCAAGGTTAGATTGTATTGAATATTCACTATATTCACCTCCACAGTGGTCTGGTTAAAGGTCCTCATACTGCTTAATTGATGTCAACATGCAGTTCTAACTAGGAAAGGAACTTTTCCCCTCTGTGTGACTGGTTGGGAATTTACATAGGTCAAGAGGAATCAAAATTCCACACAAGTATCTCTAATTTCAAGCAATATTCTCATGTTCTAGAAGAAATAAATCACTGACCAATGTCTGGTTAAATTAAGTTCAAGGTCTCCTTGAACATTCAGGCATTTAAAACCAAACTAATCCCGAAGCATCAGAGCAGAGCAGTGATTCCCACCGGCAGGGGGATGCAGCCCCTGGTGCCTTCCCAGCCCCATGAGCTCCGCACGAGCCAGCACCCGGCTGGGCTGTCCCAGGGCAGGATCCAGCAGTCTCCTGCTTCTGGGGGAGCACTCCAGGGACTGCTCTGCTTGAAGCCAACTGCAGTCAGCTGGAGGTTGAGAGATGGGTGATTGCTGGACCAGACAGCACAGGAGAGCTTTCAATGTCCGTGAGTAGAAGCAACAACAGTTTAGTCCTTCAAATACAAAAGGCTCTGAAACAAAAAGGGTTTGGGGTGTCTTAAATTCTGCCTGCCAAGGTCTTCTGTTTATTTCATTGATTTTTTATAAAGAAGTAAGACTTGTATAAGTCTTTGTATATCACAAAACAAGCACATATTTCTTACTGCTGCTTCTCTAGTGTGTTGAAATTAATTTTGATAGTTATGAGGGAATTTAGACTGTGTAAAAAGCAGAATGCAACGAGAGGTAATGAAGAGCACTACAAAGGAAAAACAATCATGCATGATAAACACTCCCATGTTTTGAGCACAAGTTCCAGGGACTTGAAAAGATTAGATTAAATTCAGCTCATTTAGTCCAATAACTTAAGCACAGTGAAATTTAATCATAAGAATAGGTATGCAATTTTCTGCACTTGTTTTGTGTAGTGTTGAATACATTTAAAGATTAGCAGGTTGCAAGTTTAAACACTTCAATAAAAACAAATTTGTTATAACTCCACCTCAAGAAGAAGTGAGGATAGTTTTTACAGTGTGCTTTTGAACAAAGATTGGAGACTTATGATAAAAGCTCTCAGATTGCCTTGAAGAAGACGATAGTGAGCCTCTACTTTTTGTCCAGTGAGCTTTGGAAGACAAAGTAAAGTCTGAAGGATGTCAACATTTATATCTGAGAAATTAAATTTTAATTGACAGTGACATCAGTCACAGAGAAAGAACAAAACAAAACAAAAAACCAAACCAGCCTACTTCACTGGTTAATTTTCTTTTCCCCTCCGTTAATAGAGCTGCAAACGCTCTATTAACGAAGTTCTCCCTAAGCTTTCCAAAGCAGTGAGCTTTGAAAAAAGAAAGTGCAGAAACGGCAGTGTATCATGAAGGATTTTTCTAAACAAGATACTGGGAAATACGTAAAAAAATTCCAGGACAGACAAGTTCATGCACATTTATAGTTGTACAGAAAAGCCTACATTGTTCTGATCAGATGATGTTTCTGCTGCAGTCCATCTGATGGAACACCGGTTTTAGGTCCCTTGGGGTGATTCTACCACATGCTCTTTTCTGTGAGTTTATTAATTTTTCCTTAATGTGTTTATTCCATGAGCTGCATAGGAGCCTTTACTGGTGGATTTGTGAATGTCACCACGTCCTTGATTCAATAAAAGCCTCTCCACAATATGGCCGTACCATGAATCCAATCATTCTGCTTCACCATGGAAGTCACCAGATATTCCAGGTAAGACTAAAATCATCGGCCTTTTGCTCCTATATTTGACAGTTTCACTATCCACATGAAAACTCTGCAACAGTCAAACTCCTGCCAGTGTGACCACAATAATTCATTCTTCATTTTAAAGGTGAATTTTCCTTGAGAAAAGTGGTCCACAGTAATTTCTTACAGATAAACAAGCAGTCACTTTTTCTATCCTTTCATTGTATGTTTGTATATGTGTTCATGAACTATTCGATGCACACATACTCTCTGTTTGATAAGGACAACTTTGAAAATTGAGCAACTAACAGACATGAGTTAAGAAAAAGGATCTCATGATTAGAGCAACCAGCGATCCAAATCCCAGAAACAAGCAAGTGTGGTTTGGACTTTTCACCGTTCATATTTGTTGAAAATATCACAGGAATCAGTGTAGGTTAAAAGGGCTGAACTTCCCCCAGTGGTGTCTCCTAGATCAATCCACAGGGCACTGTTTTGTCACATCGCGTTCAGTTCGCACCAGTCCAACGGATATGAAGAAATTTGAAGGCTATTTCCCCATCAGTCCTGTTCCATTACACCCCTTTTGTCACCCCCACACAGTAATACCCGGCAGTGCTGCCACGAGCAGGTTTCAGCCGAGCTGTCAGACCACGTCACAAGTGGGTGCAGAATGAGGGAAGTGCACAGGTTCAGTTCCCATGAATGATCTGCCTTGTCTCTGTCAAGGGTGGGTGCAAATGAAGGTGCTTGTGTTTCATTTGTTTCTTGAAAACTTCTATAAAACACAACATTCCTGTGAGGAATCCAGTGAATAGAAAAGTTGAACCTAAAAGAATTTATGAGAACATGGTTGGACCCAGCTGATGCAAACTGGAATATCACCAGATTCAAGACAGAAGTGCTCACCTAAATCTGCACAACTTGTCATTATTTTCAGGTCAGAACAGAACTGGTTTACCTTTCTCCAGGCAGTAGGGGTAAGAGGCAAAATTTCTGTGGGTTATGCTTAACTCATTCTGCAGTCCAAACTAACAAATTTCATTCCCAGTATTCCAAATAAACTCGTTTGGCTTAGCCATGAAGTCTGATACAGCCAGCTGTATCCAAGTTGAAACAAGCTGTCATTATGTGTGTGAAGACAGGCTTATTCTGCACTAAAAGTTTTAAATATTCTCATACCATGATTTCATCTTGGACCAGCTGATATTATTACAGAAACACAGACATTTTCAGGCAGCAAAGTTATTGGCAAATTTGAAAAAGAAATGGCTATCCAAACTGATGAAGGGTTTATGTGCCAAAAGATGCCTGGTTTTTGACCATATTACATGGTAATTTTTACCTTTATTTTTAACCCCATCTATTCCCTTAGATCATAATAAACAACACTTCTGTTATAACAATTCATCTTTATATAGATCTGGCATGTCAGATGTCTCGTGGATAAACAACAAACTGCTTCATGTATTTACATGTGTTTTCAGGATTGTGCAGAACCTCATTCTTTCTTTTTGTTTTTAAGGTTTGGAACAGGAGGAGATGGAGGAAATAGCATTTCCCATGCATCATGTTCA
Organism: Machaerirhynchus nigripectus; assembly: GCA_013397975.1. Classification (NCBI taxonomy): domain Eukaryota; kingdom Metazoa; phylum Chordata; class Aves; order Passeriformes; family Dicruridae; genus Machaerirhynchus; species Machaerirhynchus nigripectus. The sequence goes on along the minus strand of VZRQ01005219.1, from coordinate 395,249 downwards.
GAAAAGTCACCTTCCAAATGTACACCAAGCATTCCTGATCCATTACTCTCTTCCCCAGTCTGCCAAAAGACAAGCAATGCAGAGGAAAGGGTGCAGGAATCCAGCGTTGGCTCTGCCAGTGCTCAGCCTGGCAGATCACAACCCAGCTTCAGCCTGCAAACTGCCCAGGGTGGCTCCCTGCCCGCTGAATTCAGCCCAGCTTGTTAGCTCAGTCGCAGTTACAGCTACACACAGGGGCTGGGGGCTCAGGGGTAACGAGCAGCTCGAGTACACGGCTGCCTGTAACCCCTCCTGCTCTCACACCTGGAGCACAGCACCCTCGCTGGGTAATTTGGCTCAGTCCCCCACCCCAACAGCGGCTCTCTGAGACTGCAATAAAGAGGACAAGAATGAGGGCAAGCACGTGGAATAAGAGCCATGGAATCCCTAAGGCTGGAAAAGATCTTCAAGACCACCAAGTCCATCCTTTGACCAAAAAGCCACACCCACTAAACCAGAACTCAGAGTGCCATGTCCCTGAGCAGGCTGTCCCAGTGCTGAACCACTCCTCCAGTGAAGAGCTCTCACACTTGCAAGGACGTGAACTCTCCTTTAACACCTACTAATCCACCCACGGGTGACATTCCAAGTGGCTGATTTATTGTTGCTCAGGTGGGATGCAGCAGCAGGCACAAACCGGTGTCACCGAGGAACATGGAGTGTTCTTCAGCACCTGTAAATGGATTAAGGCACTACATGTACTAAAGGCAAGGGACATCATGTTGTTCTTTTTTTTTTTTTTTTTAAAGCAATTAAGCTTGAAATAATTACACCTAAGCCAAACTTCCTGGCTGTATAGTGGGTTCAGAATTTTTCATGAAGGACTTCGTCCCTGGGGAGGAAAAGGTCTTTATAGCATACTCTAGCATCATGGTCTTTATTAATATAGCATACACGCCTTCTAAAGGCAGAACACATGTGACAAATCCAAATAATTTAATCACTTTGCTCTGAAAAAGGCTTTCTCTCTAAGTTCTGTCTCCAATTAAACTAGGTCATTCAAGCTTATAGAGAGACAAATAAAAAAATCTTTAAGGTAGGAGCTATACATAATGAAAACAAAATTACCATTTTTAAGATGATACTGAGCTGAAGTTGAAAAAAAAATGCATTTTTAGATGTTAGCAATCAAAATTTTTAAAAAAAATCAAAATAATACAAATTGCAAGAAAAAAATAATAATTCCCAAGACCCCCAACCAAACTGAAACCCAAACAAAACCATAAACAAACAAACAAAAAA
>VZRQ01005219.1:312848-393933 GCA_013397975.1 Machaerirhynchus nigripectus | reverse complement strand
AAAAAAAAAAAAAAAAACCACCCAACAACCAAACCCATAATTCCTGGAAATGAAGGAAAAAAGTATGTAGCTCAAATTGTATAAAGCATCATGTGCTTGCCATATTCCAATGTACAAAATATCTACCTACGTAGTTAAATGCTGCTCTAAGCTCTTCAAAAGCAAAAGTTGGCGTGTGTAAACTGAGCCATAGGGGGGACGTGATCTCTTGCCTAGGGTTCACCACGCATATTGGAGACAGAACTTTGGACTGCATCCAGGTTTGTCCCATCATCCAGTTCAGTGTTCTTTCCACAAAGTTACATTTTTCACTGTCCATTGCAAATATTGCATCAGTTCCTGGAAATTCATCACTGTGCTTGTCCAGGAAAAAGCCTGTTTCACAAAACTAGGTGTTGTACACAGAGCAGCTACCTTGGACTTGCACCTTGCTGCAGCTGGGAGACACCATTTCAGCTCCACATGAACCCCTTGTAGCATTGCTTAAATGGAATAGAGATTGCTCTGTGAACAACAGCAAGTTCGGGCTCCTGTAGCTCTCTAATTAGTGTTAATTTCTGCGTGCTAATTGGGTGGCTGCCAGTAAAGAATCAGTAAGCCTAGTCTGGTAGAGAGTCAGTAAAACACTTCAGAGGAAAACTGGATCTTTGCCCTTTTGAAATCAGTTAAAATTTGTTGCTAGGCTTTTCATTTTGCTCAGTAGTGAATAGCAAAGTGATACATGATCTCTTAATACAAATTCACAGAGGTCTTCATCCTCTGAAGTACTCTCTGTTCCCACTACAATTGAGGAGCCTTTTACAGGGTCTAGGACCTGGTGATCAGACATACAGACGTGCATCAGTCTCATCTCAGCTGCTGTCCAAGGGCAGGTTGCTGGAGCCTCTGTTTCATCCCTGTTGTATGGCTCATAGCAGGTATCTAGAGAAAATTACTGTGTGGCTTTTAAGTGTTCAAGGACAGGATGAGGCTTGGAGAAATCTGGGATAGTGGGAGGTGTCCCTGTACATAGCAGGGGGATTGGAAATAAATGATCTTTGAGCTCCCTTCCAACCCAAGCCATTCTCTCATTCTGTTTCGTACTCATTCCATACTAGTTAGGTTTCAACTTTAATCTGATCTGTGTGCACTGGGATGGAAACAAGGATCTCATGCAGATGTACATATCAGCAGATAACCTAAACATCCTACACTTTCTGGTGTCTTTTTCCAAGGGATGGAGCTACATAGACTTGATGAACACCTCTGCTTTTTCCTGGGAAGAGGAGCTGAGAAAGTGATGATTTTATTCATCTCTCATTGTCAGTGGTCCGGCAGAGACAGGGCCAAGGTGCCCACCCATTCCTTCCCCCATTCCCGCCCTATTCCCCTCTGCCTTGTGTCACTGCTTATGCTCCAGGAAGCAAATTCAGAGGAATTCCTTGTTCCATGACATGGATGCAGGGTAACAGAAGTTCTCTACGAGAGGTAACAGCTGTTCTTTCTTGCCTGCTCCACAAAAATGGCTTTCAGGTAGCCCCAGTAAACAATGTTCTTCGTTCTCATTCATGTTGAAGCTTAGGCTGCACAAACATTAGTTGTATTGATGGGAACTGACATAACCATTCAAGTCAAACTACAACAGCAAATCTTTCAGTGCTGCTGGGTTCAGCAGTTGGTAAGCATAAATCTAGAGCTTTTGGTGCAAATCTCTTTTAGTCGTCTGTTCTGTACGAGCATTCTCAAATTTATGGAGACATGCAAAGTACATACTGCGAAAACAAGGAAGTAAAAGCATGACTTCACCATTTCATAAACATTCATAAATATTTCTCCCTTTAGAATTTTGTACTTGTATGTTTTCTGAGCTAAGATGAAAAGATTTGACTGCATCTCTGTTGGTTGCTTTCTTGATTTGGTTGTCTTTATCAAACTTTGAAACTGAAAATAAACTGTATATGCTCATATTGTTGACATTTAGTCCACATCAGCGGAAATCTTATGAGATAGCAAGATTACCAACCCTACAGATAGTGTTTATATCTATCTGCAGGCTCAACAGAAATAGTCTGAAGTTGCAAAGACAACCAGCAGTCACAGTAGCACTGGAAAATTACTCCACAGTGAATGCTTCATTCAATACATCTTTTACAGTTTATATTTTCTGTTTCTATTTGTGTCCAGGAAACATTTTTCCTCCAACTATGTGGCATTTTTCCCTTTCTGTGAGTATCAATTTCCATGGCTGGCAGCATTTCTTCCAGCATGCCTTTGTGAAGGTTTGGCCTCAAAATGGGGTCACAGGCATTCCCCTTTACAAGCAACCTCTTTTTACTCAGCTTTACCTGCTACGCACAATTTGTTTGAAGTAACTCTTGGCTAAAGGTTTCTTCCCAATTTCATACACTTCTGATCCTGTGAGCAGTCCATCTTCTATGCACTTATCTTTTCCAGTTTTGATCATAAAAGATCAAAGCTAAAGAATAAAAAGAATGAATAAAAGCTTTGGCTGATCATACACAAAATCACATGGAGAACCAGGTGGTAAAATGATCATGTTTAGTTGCCTTAATTCTGGTGAAAAGTCAAAGCAGGAAGCTGCTACATGAGAAACAAATAAAAGAAAAGTCTTTTCATTCTTTCCTCACCTCTTTTTCACCCACTGTATATCCATGAAAGCCATTATAATATTGAAAGTACTGTATGAACTACACTTTTTGGCTGAGAGTTTGCTCAAGGAGGCCAGGCTCTGAGCCTGGGTACTTGCAGTACATTCTGCACATCAGATACAGAAGTTTCCTTCTTTTTCACCATAGGGAGTGTCCCAGCTCCATCTTTTATCTTGGTACCTTCAGAAGCTACATGTGGTCTTGCAGTGCCACTTAAACTCTGAGATTCAAAGCTATTTCATTTTCTCAAAGACGTGAAGATCTCTGCTCTGCTCAGATTCTGCTCATTGAAAGAAAAAATGGCTCTTTCAACACGGATCCTTCAAAAAGTGAAAAACACCAAACCAAGCACACAAACATATATATGATGTACAAACAGTTAGAAAACAGAAATTTAGTTTTGTCAAATAATCACTTTCTTGCTTTCAGGAATCCTGTTAAATGGAAGTTGTTTTGTTGGTGTGATTTGTGGTGAGGGAACAGATTCCAGCAATGTGAAACAGTCATGTGGCAGTATGATCTCAGCTCTAGAAAAGAAAAGGCTCCCTATGTCCTAAGCTATCTATTCAACACCTTTTTATGACTTGGCCTTCATTTTGTGAGAAGAGTAGTAACAATCTTAGCAATCTTTCCCTGTTCCTACAATAATAATAATTAAAAATTCCTTTATTCTATTATAAAATGTCATGAACTTTTCACTGTAATTTTCAACAAATGACAGTTACAACTAAATTAAAGCAATGCACACATCAGAATGGCAGATCTGCATTTCCTTCTTTACAGGCTGAGCAACCACACTGTGTGTGTTTATGGGGGAGGAGAGAGACAGAGAGTGCATTGTGTACATGCAGGCACACACCAAGGCAGAGACACACGTGCAGCACACTGAGGGTTGAAGTGATGTCTCCATTTTACTTAGAGGTGTTCACAGGCAGCAGTACATAAAAAGTAAAAATAACTGATTTATCCATTTTGAAATACAACAAAGTTTTGGTGTTACAAGTCTGGTAAGCATCCATTGTGCATGCAAAGAAGTTTTGGCTGAGGTTTCCTGGGATGTATCTATCTGAAAATTACCTTTTGTATTCATCCCCTCAGCACAATAGCTTAGATTTCAGCAGGGGACATCTGGAGGACATCACAGTACAAAATTATTCTATTATGTCAGCTGCTAAAACAAATGGAAGCACTGAATTACAGTATACAGTACCAAAAAGGAATATTTTACTAGCATACACTTGTCTAATAGAATTTTGTGAATGTCAACAAGGACACAGAAAACAGAAGAACTTAACAGATGTTTTACATGCTGAGCAGTGAAGCACAGCAATGCTATATCCTTACCTGCTCAAGTGAAATACCTTTCCTACGTGGTTCTTTTATTCTGCCAGCTCCTGTTTTCACATTGTCACAAACATATGAGCTGTACCTGTGTGGCTGAGCAGGCCAGCTCACAGAACGGGGTATCCCAATAGCCCTTCTGGCAAGGTGGGACTGACAGGACACAAAGGGCACTGAGCACAAGTGAAGTTAATAAGAGCAGCCATCTCCGTATTTTGAGATTACTGACAACCTTTCCAGACGTTCCTCCACGAACAGTGGTGACCTCATCCTGCAGCGCCTCACTCAAGGAAAACGTTTCACCAGGTTCTGCAGTGCTGACTACCTTGCTTTGAGCAGACAGGCTGCTTTTATTGGTTCAGGCAAAAATACGCTAGTAAATTTTACAGCTACTTTCCCTTGCCTCCACCCTCATGTGGGATCACACTTCTGCAACCTGACCTCGCGGTGCTTTTCACTTGTGTTGCATTTTCTTTCAGAGATTTCCAGCAGTTCCTAATTTCTTTCCACTTCGTCGTGAAAATCCCAAGGTAGCTCTGTGTCAGACCCTTGGCAGTCCCACTGGATGTGCAAGATGCAAGACTTGAAGACACAGAAGAGGAAATACAGAGAATACACTTATTAATTATCTTTTAAAAAATCCTCTTTCATTAATTTTCTTGTATGTGATGCAAAGATTAAAAGGAGATATAAAGCAAGATTTCAGAAATTCCTGTGTTTTAATGAATCACAAATTGAGATATAACAGCCTTTTTGCAGACCTAAATTATCCCCTGAGTTCTGCAGAAGTTTGACTATTAGGACATCCTGTCCAATTAGTCAGATTAGGTACACGTAAATGGAGCCTAACAGAATTAAACCTTGATGAAGAGGAAATATGTGTGGTAGAATATCTTAAATTATCAGAAAATTAGATGATTTCCCTGGCTGACAGGAAACAGAACTTTGAGGGGTGTGTTACAGAGTTATTTTCAACAAACTGATTGAATAGTTATTAACATAAAACAGTATATAGACATGTCAAAATGTGTTTTATTCCATGGAGGATGGTTAACAACAAGAAAAATCTGCCTGGACAGTACATTTCAGCCAGATAACAGCAAATGCTATTCATGCTTCAAAAACCTCATAGTTCCATTAACCCAGCACTGAGATAGTATGTGTTTCCTCTCAGCAGGAATGGAATGACCTGAGGTTAAGGACCTGCATGTAAAAAACCCAAGCATTTATCAGGGGAATTACAATTCAGGCACGAAAAAAATCTGACTTCTTGTTACACATCCATTTTGCTATTGGAATCTCAAAAGTGCTTTATTTTTCATGAATGTCTCAGGCACACTGAATCTTTCAATCAAAGAGGCTCCCATGCTCATGATAACCTGAAAAAAAGCAAAGTAATTCCTGGTGCCTTGGTTTTACTGCACATAGATTGCAGCTTGCAAGAGGTTCATGCATCTTTCCTGATAAAGTCAGCAGTGCAGTCCAGTTATAAATCTCTAGCCCTTGCTAAGCTTTTGTTGAGACAACAGTTAGTAAAGACTCATCCTGTGAGATTAAGATTCTCTGTGTGCATTTACCCTTGTCACATAAAGCAAGCCGTGCCTCTGAGATGGACAGCTGGATGCCTGCCACCCACGGATGGAAAAGGTCAGCTAACTCTTAGGGCTTGCAGAAGGGACAGACACAGAGCAGGAGCACAGCTTTGTTCTGCCATTTCCAGCACACACGATGCAAAATCAACTGCGGGAAGCTGGGGCTACAATCAACAGTGGCCTGGCATGCACGGGTCATCTTAACTCCGTGTAATCATTAGGATGTGCATTATGTACACAGCAATCTGACACCTCTGCTGAGAAACTTCCTCCTTTACTAATTGCTGCAAATCTACTAATTGCAGATCTAGTAATGGATTCAAGTCACCTGAGCTAGTTGCAGTTTTATTTCTGTTGTAGGGGGTTAGACTTAGGTGTAGCAAATCCTGTTAGGAGCTGAGGTATCTTTTACATGGAGAGCTAAAGTCCTTGAACGACATCCAAAATTCAGGAGTTGGAAACTGCTGCATTCTAGCAAATCAAGAAAAGCTTTTGACAGAAGTGACTGCACAGAGGGTAAGAGACAGGAGAGGGAAGCCTTTACTCAGTGCTGTGAGAGATTACACCTTCTTGGAAGCTCTTCCTTTCCTGCCCTATGGACAGAAGTGCACATTTTTCTTTCGAAATATCACACAAACTGTACTTAAGGTAGCTCTGTCCTGAGAAGCCATGGCTTTAAATCCTTCTAGCAGACAAGAAAAACCAATTCAGATTTCCCATTTCCTGCACAAATCCTCTGGCCTCTATATTAGTATATGGAAGGAGGGTAGTAGTTTTTCCTTAGGGTGCAAATTAAAGAATGAGCAGCTGGAAATTGTCTGTGATCTTTTTCTAGGTGCACCCTGAGAATCTCCACCAGGAAATTTCCATAGGGATTTAAGCAGGACACTGACTGGATTTGTATCTAATCATCCCCAAGGAATGTGAGGTAGTTCTTGGCATGACTGTAGATGTGTGAAGAACCCAAAGGGAAGATGTCTGCAGTCAGTTATGTCACAGGGTGCAGGGTCACGTCTCTGAAATTAACTACATTGATTCTGCCACGTCCCGTTGGTCTGAGTGCCTCTGTCATCAAATAGGATATACACTGCCATACTGGCCAGAGTACTGAAGTGGAACTTCTAACAGACTAACATTTTTATTCAGAAAACTGTGACTTTTGCTGATAATAAATGATAAAAATGAATTTTAAAATGTATCTAACTGATCTCATTGGGTTAAATGTAACTATCAAGATAATTAGTATATTATCTATCAAGACTGATTCTAAACTTAACTACTTTCCACAGTCCATATCAGTGTTTCAGTTGCTCATAGACACAGTCAGGTGGGCTAATTTGACACCACCTTTGCTGGTTTGTTTCACTCACAGTAATTAACCTCTCAACATCTGTAGCTGTTTCCTCCTGTGTAGTTAATGCACATCTAAAGTGTCCAACATGCACTATTTCCCCAAAGTGCTATATTATTTCAGCTTGGCCTCCAACCAACCTTTTAATACCCTCCCTTGCCTTTCACTCAGCTTTTCCAATTGCTGCTGCAGGAGAGCAAAGGTAGTAAGCAACTCCACCTGGGAGAACAAAAAAAAGAACCAAGAAAAATGACACTGCCTAGTGCCCTTATGGATATTTGCAAATGTGTTAAAAATTGTCCAGGGAAAATCTGGCCCAGCAAAACCTCTGAATACCATGACCTTTGATGATCTTTAGGAGTCACTATTAAATTATTTCAATTCTTATGTTCAATGTTATTAAAAAAATATAATCTATTCATCAGATGAGTTCTTTATTTCTCCAAAAAGAGAATAATCCAAAACCCACATCAAGGCTAAGGGAAGCCTTTTTAATTATTTCACCATTCTTTGGATCAAGTTCACTTATATTCAGGAGGATTTTAAAATTGAAATAGACTATTTCTCTTTGCCCAAGGGTTAAGTTACATGAGGATGAAGCATAGCATGATAAGTGATTACTAGAACAGTCTAGGAGTGAAATATGGAGTGTTAGCTGGATTAGTTGATGAGTTCTCTATTGCTTTCTTTTTTATGTGAAGGAAAAAAAATTCTCTGTAAAATTATATCCAGTTAGATTCTACAAATGATAATGATGACAAAAGTTTTCAGTGATCTCGGATGCCTTAATCATCTCCTGATTAGTCAGAGAATATTTATGTTAAATAAAATAATCTAGCAACAAAAGAACAGCCTTCCATTCCCCTCAGAATCTCTACTTGCTACCACACCAGCTTTGCTTCCATTTGCAGAGTCAGGAGGGAGAGACAGGGTCTGCTGATCACTCTAAAAGCTGAAGGGCTTTCCTGTTCCAAAGTTTGAGAAGAGGACTCATGGAGTTAATACTGAGGCCATTAGAATTTAAACATTTGAACTGAAATTCAGCATTCTGCTCAGAGGTTTCACTGGACAGAATCTCTCACATCCCCGGCGTACCACAGCATTGTGCCCTGCTCTCAGGGGGATGGAATTTGACAGGCAGCTCTCTGGGGTCTTTCCCACACCAGCCTATCTTGGTGCAAAATGACACAGGAAGGGAAGAAAGCTGCCAGAAAAAAAGATCTAAATAATTCTGCATTCCTGTCTAGGAATCAGTGTAGATTAACAATAACAGGGATGTGCACAAGAATCTAAACCCAACATTCACAAGTGGCACACCTTGCTTGCATGTGAATGCTGAAAAACTTTCAGCAGAGAAATTTTCCAGCTTTCTGCAGCATCCTGTGAGAGCTCTGTCTTTCTCAAGCAAGCTATGAAAAACAGTGAGACAGTTTTTGTAAAGGAGTTCTCTATCTAACACCTGCCAACTTGCTTTCCAAGTTTTGTTATGGTTCTTTGGAAAAATATTTTGAAATGACTGTTGTAGAGTCTTAGCCAATCATGCTGAGGGGTGGCTGGTCAGAGGACCAGTGGCCTCCTGCCATCTTTGCAAACCACCTCACGAAAGGCCTGATTAATTAATACTTTTTTTGGGCTTTTCTCCCTGGACTTGGACATTGTGTCGTGCTTTTCTCTCCATCCCTGGCTCAGCAGTGACACTTACGGACCCTACACCATATTCAAAATTATATCTACTCTCCTCACAAGTAAAAACAGTAACTCTGTAAAGAAAGTCATGCACAAACTCTTCAGATTTCCAGTGTCAGTCCAGCTGGCACTGAGTGCAAAGTTTGCAAAAATTTAATAAGCACAGGTCCATAGCAGATGACATAACCACTATCAAACATAAGCCAGTGAACAAGGGGCATGTCCTGCCAGAAAGTACAAAGAATTTGAGGCATGAAATGGATAAACTCTCAGAGGCTGCTTCCATTTTAGGAAATTGGCAGTCTAGAGAAAAACAAATGGGTTTGACTGAAGATCTGCAAGAGCTGGAATGCCATCAGTTGGGCAACTCTCCCCTCCATTCTGCACAAATTTGTCAATGGATTCATTTCCAGGGGCAGTGAGTATGGTAAACATTCATCAAAGCCTACACAGTGCAATAGATTTTAAGGGAATCATAAATTCAAGGCCACAGGCGACTACTGTTGTTAGTATTTGACTTCTTACCTAATAGACCATTTAATAGTACCTAGCCATGCCTACACTGAAGAAAATTCTCTGCAATACGAAGCTGGAGACCTTAAAAGCTAAATCCAAGCCTCTGACATTGAGATTTTTACACCGCCGAACGTGAACATTCCTCATTTTTCAGCATTTGGTTTCATTTTTCATGCAAGAACAGATTAAATTTGAGAGGGAAATCTGCAAACCTACCCCTAGAGCAACAATTAAGAACAACCTTATGTTCTATTACATGGTAAAGGACAGAGATATAAAAATTTCATTCCCCAGCAAAATATAGTGTGGGGCTGTTGCAAATAAGGATTCTCTGAATCAATTTTAGATGAATCTAGGTCTTTTAGGCTTAGATAATAGACTCATTTTGCATTATTTGTAATTGCTATGAAAAAGTCGCCCAAAGGTTTCTTTCTCTCCTAATTCTTATTTCTCTTCCTCAAAGAGAATTTTAGGTGCTTTTAAGGCAAAAATAGGAGTTTCTGACAGATCTGTTATGCCCCCACAAGAACACATCTATTTATCCTTCAATATGTCACTAATCATAAATCTGAGTAGCTGAAGATGAGATGGCTTTGACAGAAAACACTGAAGAGGGCATTTGTTGGGGGTGGTAGTGTGTATTCATACATATATACATATTTATGGGTATAGGTACACACATATATAGAGAGGTACGGTCAAAGACAGTTTTAGATACAAAGTATTCACCCTCTGAGAAGGCATAAATTTGAGTATGACCTTTCATTTTCATTTGACCTTTCAAAAGACATGATTAAACTCTATCTCCTGGCAGTGCAATTGATTTTCCCCAAAGGTCCATTTATCAGAGAATAAACTGGGTTTGTACCTTGAAGTGTATATTTTGTGGCTTTTACATATCAATTGGTATTTTAAAAGAAGCTCTCTATTTTGAAAGCACTTCTGAGAATACCAGAAAAAAAATTAAAAATAATTCAGGCAGAGTCCCTGACTTTTTTGTCAATATATCACTCCAGTAAATCTTGTCAGTTAAAACACTAACTTTTGAGAAGAGCTATATTGAAATAACAAACAGAATTAGATGTGACTAGCAAGTTGTTTCGGCAAAAGAGGCCCAAGAAAAACTTGTTCAAACCAACGTACAAGGACATGCCAATTCATGTAAAGTTTGGGCATTAATAACAAAGGTACAAAACCTCTTGCACCCCTGTCAAAGATGGTGGGACACACAAACAAGGAATTCATTCCCCACTGCCCAGGGCAGGCCGGTGCTCAGCCATCCCCAGGACAGCAGGGCTCCATCACCTGTGATGGTGACTGGGGAGCACAAACACCATCACTCCAAATGTCCCCTCCTTCCTCCTCCTCCCCAGCTTTATATGCTGAGCATGGTGCCATATGGTCTGGGATATCCCCTGGGTCAGTTGGGGTCAGCTGTCCTGGCTGTGTCCCCTGCCAGCTCCTTGTGCCCCCTCAGCCTCTCGCTGTGGGGTGGGTGAGGAGCAGGAAGGGCCTTGGCTCTGGGTAAGAACTGCTCAGAGTTAACTGAAACATCTCTGTACTAGCAACACTGCTTTGAGCAAAAGTCCAAACCACAGCCCCATACCAGGTACTGTGAAGAAAATGAACGGTGTCTCAGTCAAAACCAGCACACACCATAAAGATCAAGTGTTGGATTGTAACTGATATCTCTGGGTTACGATGCTCAACAACCTGGACATGAAGACACCTACACTCATTCTTAGCTCAGTGTCAGTAACACCCCAAAACTGCTGTGAGAGTCCTTGTGTTTGGAGTTACAGACATCCCGTTCAGGGACAGGCAAAAATGTTCATAGATCCCATTCTTGAGTCATAATATCTTAACTTTGCATGTTTTAATTGGTGTATTTTGACACTGTTTATAAGTACAGCTTTTAAAGTAGAGGGAATCACACCATTTTCATAAGCAGTTCAAAGCTAGAATGTACAGAATCAGACACAGGAGTCACTAGTTCTACAAACAAGACTTAGTACTCCAGGTGAATTAAAATAATTTAATCACTGCAGCTACAAAGAAATTTAAGTTAACTGGAAAGTAATTACCTGTGTGGAGCAGCAGAGGTAAAGTGATATCTAGATTTAACATTAATGTTAATTGAATTATACATCTGCTGTGGGAAAAAAATTTGTTTAAACGCAAATTATGTTCTCCCAAATGTGATTATACATAACACATTTGCTATTCTCACCCAATCATAAAGCAAATATTATTTCATCAGAAGGCAGAGTTACTAGGAATATTTACTGTAATGAAATACAAGAACAAACAGATAAACAAGAGATTGAGGGATAAATGTTAACCCTCTGTATGGACCTTTACTTGAGTTCGAGACTAATAAGACGACTTGGGAATTAAGCCAACACAGCACTTGAGCACATCCTTAGCCCTGAGTTTTGTCAGTCAGGCATTATACAAACTGCAGATTCTCCTGAAGATAAGTGATATGAAGGTGTCAGCTCGATATACAATTTAGGAAGCTCTCAGGGTAATAACAAACACACCTTTGGTATGTGATTCTCTATTTTGGAGGGGGTTGCTTACATCCATTGACTTGGGTCATGCCAGGATGCCAGATCAGTGCTGATGGCTGCCTGTCAGGAGCTGCTCACAGCTCCTTGCCACCCTCTCAGATTCAGTGTCATGCATATAGAAAAACAAAAGCAGAGTGTAGAAGGAAAGATACAGTCCAAGTGGATTGGAAGAGATGTGTAGCATTCAACTGTTAAATAAAACTTCAGTTTTCTCCAGGAGGTCTTGCAGCAGTGTCAGCTTTGGTGGTCTCGTTAACAGAGGGAACAGGCAGGTTGCTGGAGCACAGGTGACCCGCTCAGGGCTACCCCACAGACTTGGGACAAACACTGGGGTAGGGCCTGTGTAACTGCAATAAACTACACTGAATCTCTGACAAGCATATTAAAGGGGGAAGGTTAAAAACTGAGGAGAAAATCTCAAAAGACACTACTTACAGAACAGCATTAGTTTGAGGTAGATTAGTTTTTAAACCACATAGCAGCTGGGATGAAAAACACACTTTAAAGCTTGCCTTGCTTTCCAAATGAGTGATGGGAATAATTTCCTGTTCAAATGCACACGGGAAGGGATTACTTTATTGGGTACACTGGCCTGCCACCGTCTGCACTGCACTGGCAGGAGCCCTGAGGCACCGTGCAGAGCTGGGGACAGTTCTGATTTAGCAGCCACCAACCGGCAACAGGGACAGCTGCAGCAGAGCTGATTCTCAGGCACAAATGCTTGTTAAGCTAATTGAGGTTAGCTTCTTCTAACTCAATATGCAAAGAGCTCTATCTTGCCTGGCTTCAGCCAGGGGATATCGTGACAACAGCCCAATATATTAGGCAAGTTGGCACTGAAATCAAGCAAGAGAACTGAATTAGGTGGAAGAAAGGATGACAAAGTGATTTGATCCCTAGAGATGTACAAATAAGTTTGAAAGAATGTTAAAAATATATTGGTTTGAAGGGAATGTGTTTAAGGAGCCCTTTGTTGTAATAAACTCCAACCTTAACTCTGTTTCTTTGTCTGGCATAGTAATTTACAAGATGATTTAAGAATTAATGTGCAGATCTTAGGCCATGAAGAAAAGTCAACATTTTGACATCAGCTAACTATAGAATTGAATTTCTTGTGCAATTTAATGTCTCTAATCAAAGTAAGACATAAACTGGCAATTCCAAAGTCATAATGATAAGAGGTTATCAGTAGTATCCTCCACATTTTCTTATTTTGAGTAAGAAGATACTGGGTACTCTGTCGCATAAAACAATCTGGCACCAACTATTTGTCCAAACAAAAAAGTGCTTTATGAATCACCACTTTTAGTTTTCACTATACACACCCACAAAGACAGAATTCTAAACAACTTTCAGAAAAGGAAAAATTACCGTAGAGGTTTGATGAAGGCGTTGGCAAGATACAACACCGTGAATCCCACATTTGGTGTGAAGTAAGGAACCCAGAAGAAGTCGGAGATAATCAATTCTGTATTGATATTCATTATGAACAAACTGGGGTTGCTCACTCTAAGAGTGCTAAATTCAGTGAGTGTGCAAAACTCTACCACTTCTTAGAGAAAAAATTAACCAAATTCCACAACTGCTGGGAGAGGGTAATACCTGAAGAGAGACCACATATTCAGCTGGTTCCAGATAGTGGAGTCCTGACAGAGTCAGTGCAGCTGACTGGTTTATACCAGCTGAGCATCAGTCCAGCATCTCCTCTAAAGCAGCACATTAAATCTTTGCCCAGAGCCCCAGCACTTCAGCAAGACTGACGACATGGTCACCACACTTCCAGGTGGGGATCCCCAGAGTGCCAGCACAAGACTGTACCAGAGACTTTGGAAATGCGAGGCACAGGATGAAGACAAAGGCCTCCAGCATCTCAACACAAACAGTCAATTACTTACAGGAATGTTACCTTGAGAGTTTGCTAGAACTGGTAGGGCGCAGCAAAGAGAAAAAATAAGTGGTATCATGTGTAAAATCACTTGTATTGTAAAAACACAGAGGTGATGACAAGAAGGTGTAAGTGTGAGCAACACCCTCCACAGCAATAGCAGTATCCCAGCCTCATCCCCACACTTCGGTGGTGAAACTGCTGCTTTTTTATTTTTTCAATCACCATATTTTCCCACTTCAGGTTTTCACATGCAATGTATTATATTTATTAAGTTATTGAGTAGGGTGAATTAGAATTTCAGAGAGCAACGTGTATATAGACACACGTGTTTTCTGCTCCAGCCTTATCACATAACAGTGTGTTTAATATCAGCACACCAAGTCAGAATAAACCTTATAAATATTTAATCCCTTTCCTTATAAATGAATTAATAAAGTAGCATTAATAATTGCAAGAATGCTGCAACACTGCACGTCTCTGCTACTTTTGTTCTAGATTTTTTTATCTTTATTTTTTTTGTAAAACCCTGTATGGCATACAATATTTTTCAGTTATAAAGACAGCAAATAATGCTAGATAAAATCTGGGAAGATTTAGAGCAACTAGCAGCAAACTCATCTTCTTGTAGGATTCCCTTGCACCAAAGGACAGGACTCTGAACTCAATTATCTATTAAGTTCTGGATATGCAGGCAATCTTTTATAAAGTTAGAATTCCAGTTTAAACTTCCCTTTTATGACCCTTCACGGATTTTATGTTGACTCTCAATTAGTACGCTGCTGTTTGACGTGTGAGCAGGGGCGTTTAAGTAGTGGGCTGAGGTGAGAAATCACTGCCACCAACAAAAGAACCCTGGACCACAGTGAGACAAATGGGGTCCAGTAATTTAAGTGCAAAGATGCACAGCCAACAGCATCAGCAGCAGTTTGACTCCTAACTCCTTGTGGCTGGCTTCAAAGAGAGTTGTGCTTCTAAACACCCCATCCCAAAGACAAACCAACGAAAAAAAGCTTTTTTCACTTTGCATCTAAGTGGTTCACTGCAGCCATCTGGCACATGGGAAAACCTATCCTTTCAAACTTAAAAACACACTAACTTTGGCCACCCTATTATTGTTTGGCATTGTCACACCTCAGTGCAACTGGTTTGGTCTCACAGAGGCTAATGGGACATAGGGAGCCTGTTGGTTACAAGACCAGCAGGTGGATGATAGCAACACAGGCATGATGAACATCCCAAAAGGCTCTTTGGTGCTGTTCTAGACATTAACAAGTGGTACAAGTTAGATGCTCACTGCAGTAATTTAGCATTTGATTTAAAAAAAAAAAAAAAATCTTGTTCTGTGTGAGACACTCTTCTCAGGAGAAACACGCAGGGGAAAAAACCCTGCACACTTTGATATTAAGCAGTAGCAGAGAATTTTCAGCTTGTCTCACTGCTCACTTGGTTTCACTTGTTTTCCTCCAAAGAGAAAGAGATTCTTCTGCACTAGAGGATTTGGTAGGTGGTTCTGCACTGCTGCTCTCAGGATGGGGAGGAATGCTAAAACTATCAACTAATGTCCACAGGCAGCTGGGGAGCCATCCTTCCCTTTACAGAGTCTTTGCACATAGATCCCATTTGGAGAAGATGTGTGGCACAACCCTCAAGGCTGCCAGAGTGCATAACCCTCCTGTGACGTGTAATCAAAGCACCAGTGTCCCTCAGCAAATATTATACCCTGCCTGAGTGTTCCAGGCTCTGAAATTCAGCTTTAACTGTGACATCTCCTCTCCCCTGAGCTGGCTTGATACAGCACCTGGGTCACACAGAGGCAGATAAAATGACTTTGTGAATAAAAATCTGCTATGCAAACTTTCTAGTTAGAAAATCTCCACTGCCATTTGCCTCCCAACCCAAACACTACTCCATGATTTCCCATTGTGGCCGAACATGCACTCGAAGCTCTTTCCCAAGGAGGCAGATTGATCTGCACAAAATTAGTGGGGCGGGGAAGGGAGCTGCCTTCAGGTGCTTTCGGTTCCTCTGGCACCATGAAGCAGCAGAAGAGGAGATTCTCCTTCTGACTTTGAGAACTTTGTTCCTTGCCTTATCCTACCTTCATCCTGTTTGCCATAGAATGACTATCCTCACCATTTGCTGAATCAAACAATAATTCCAGTAGGCGTTGTGACTACATTGTCCTTCTGTAAAATAAGAGTTAAATGCGGTTCTTAAGATGTGAAAAGCAGGAAGGCAGGTGATATTCAAAGCATTAGGCACAACAAATAGGGCATTTTCAGAGGATTAAGTCTATTCTTCAGGTATGTGTCACATGGGACTGCAGGTCAAGTGCACACGGCCACCTGAGCAGTGAAATAATCCTCCAGAAGTACCTTGCCTGCAGAGACTTCTTATTAATCTGAAACAGAAATTATTAAGGGAAAAAAAAGGAAAAAAATTCAGAAGCCTAACTTTTTCAGGGATTAGTTCTATAAATATAACATCATTCAAAGCCTATCAGAAACATAAAATATTTCAGCTATTCTGAACATACTCTATTTTTGAAAATCAGGTATTATTCATATCACTCGGGTAGCACTAGTGGATTTGTTTTAGCTGATTATATTAAATCAATGTTGTTTAAAAATTCAAAGAGTATAAAAGCCTGCATATGCCTACAGCCTATTTAAAGAAGTTTGCAGTCACGAGAGTGAAATGACTGCTGAAGTTGACAGTTCTGTCTGGAAGCTGAAGGTGCTGAGCCCCAGCCTGCCTTTCGCATCCTTGAGGGATGCTGTGCAAAATAGACTGGATGCAAGTTAAGGAAATGAGGGATCATTTTGTGTCTTTGAATCTCGTTTTTGCAAGATCCCTTCTGCATGTGCAAGTTATTACAGTGAAAAATTCTGCTTAACTGAACTTGTGTGGCACTGCAGCTGCAGATGTGATGGACTGGTCCTTCAGGGCAGCTCGCAGCCAGGAGTAACCCCCAGCTGTCCTAGAATACCCAGACTTGGCAGCGAAACAATTTAGGCTCTAATCAAACCCACTGTACAAGTATCAGGTAAATCAAAGAGGATGCATTTCTCAGTGCCTGATACAAAATTTCCTAAATAATTGCTGTCAGAGCCCCATCATTTTCTATCACATTGCTAAACCACCACCAAGATCAAAAGCACTTGAAAAATTGTGAAGTATGTGACATTCATCTGATACATTTCTTACAGTTCTTATAAGGCTTCTTTTCCCTCAGATCACAAATCAAATAAAAGGGAGGCTGAATTTTGAGAACATTCACTTGATTTTCTGATTTCCTAAGAACAACAACTGACAAACAAAGTGGCTGCATCAACCTCTTTGGGTTGATGAATGCAATGATGAAGGGCAATGAAAAACTTTGATTCACATTCACTGAGTTTCTCCTGGACTTACAGGTGGGCCAGTATGGAGAAGAGAAAACAGAGAATCTGTATATTTGAGCAATTGTTGTCAACATACCCTCATTTCATCTTTTGAAGAAACTCTTCCCATCACTAAGAGTACGTCAGAAGATACGGCAATATCTATATAAAATGACATGTTGCAAAGTGTAAACAAGGTGATTCAACTTGAATTAGTTTACATTAACAAACAACTGTCACCAGCTGATGATCAAGTTTAAAATCTTGGCATAGAGTCAGTAAAGAAATCAGACTGGAAATTATCGTAATTTTATGAACCCTATTCAATACCTCATCAAGTTTGCCAAAGAGCAATCCAACCTCCAGAAATATTATTTTTTGTATCTCCATATTCCAGGAATATCACACGGGCAATGCCTGCCATCACAACTCGAAACCACTTCGACAGGAGAGTCTGCCGTCACTGCAAACCGAACCACGCCCAGCTCAGGCAGGTATGACCTTTAAAAAGGGTACCTGCATGTCACCTCACTGTTAAGTACTGTATCCCTAATCTGCCCACCACTCTGCAATCTAAAAATATTGCCTGAGGCCTTTGTTTCCTTTCCTAGTCCCATAATTGCCGTCGGTTTCTGCGGCAGATTCTGACATTCTCTTGTGCGCTGGCTGAACTCATTCTGTCATGAAAGGTCAGAACGCAAACAGCTTCAGAATGTCAATAGGTGTGTGAAGAATCCCATCTCAGCCCCAATTGCTTATGTGCTAAACCATCTAGTGTTGATTCAGAGGTCATTAACTTTAAGGCAGGCAACTTGAGCTCATAAAGGGAAAATTTTCTCTTTACTTACCTTCTTCAATAAAAATTTGAGTCCAGGTCACATTGACCATTAGCAGTTATTCAGAGTAAGATGAAGATTATTGCTCTTCCTTAATCCTCCTTAGCAGTTCCATGATGTGTATTTAATGAGAGTGACATTTAATGTATTTACATTTTGGGCGGTTGGCTTGCTCAAGAAAAGAGGATGTCGTGCCACAGGCCCATTTAATCAGACTTTCCCTGATTTACCACAGTCCTGCAAAGGAACCCTATTAAAATAAATCACATCTAATGCTATATAATATTTTTTTCTGTATGAGAATTTTCAAAGGCACTTTACAAAAACAGTTTAGGTTCATTATTTCTAGTAAAAAGAAAAACTTGTCAAGCTGGCCAGTTTGTTAGTGTCAAGCCAGGAATATAATGCGGGTCCCCTGCAGGGAGTTAAACAGACTCAGCTGCCTGAGACCAGACTAATACAGGCCAAACAAGTGAAGAATGTGTAATGGCAACATGGTGGAAAAGGAGTGAATTTGTGAGGAAATCACAAGGCAAGGAATTATTTGTGATTCTCAGACCTATAACCACTTCTTGAATTAAAGGTTTCGGCAAATCACTCTTTACATTATTTGATATACTAAAAATTAAGAGGAAAATTGATGATAAATTTAGATGAGAATTGAAATATATTTGTTAAACTATACCCTGCATTCCCCAAATTTAAATTCCTTCTTGACCAAGATTTTTGTTTGCATTTTCCAATAGGATTCCTTTTCTTCTTTAAAAAGAGAAGAACAGTGAGAAGCAATTTTAGTTATTTTTCCCATAGTTTTATACTGGTTTTACTATTGCCTTTAACACTTCTTTGAAGTTCAATGATCTTTGATGAAGTTGAGTTCTAAGAGCTCATTTTAGATCCACCCTATTCATCAAAATAGCCGCAAAAAACTCATACCATGCACCAGATCACCTATAAACCCCATACATTTTAAAATTCAGTTTGAAAAAAGAAGCCTATCAGAAAAATCCCACTGAGAGTATCATGAGAGAGTGGAAGAACTGAATACATATTATTTTAAAGCTTGTGAGCTTATTTCCTCTAAAAATAATGATCTCTCTACATTGTTTCTTTTCTTTTTCTTTCCAGGATAAAAGAACAAAAAAAAATAAACCATTTATTTTCCCGTTCTTAATCAGTTAGAGCATGCTTGTTTTTAAACACTACCTTCAAACAGGCTGAATAAGACCAAGATTTGCAGAAACAAACAAGCACCAAAATGTTATGATCAAATGCAGGGCATTTCAACTGAAAAGGAGTTGTTTCTTCTTGTTTGCAAAGTGAGGAGCATCTGAAAATGGAGTTTACAGGGAGGCTCCGTTTCAAGCCCAACTTTCTGTTTGATAGATAAATGATAGATCTCTCAATGTACACTACAGCAGTTCAATCGAAAACAAACAAAAAGTCAGCTAGCCCCTGAAAAACAAATCAGAGATGGAATAATGAAATAATCTCTGCCCACTGCCCCAGTTTGCCAGGCAGTGTCTGTTGCTTTTATCTAGAACATGAAATTTAAACATTTTTGCTTATTTCTTGCTTTTTTCTTTGCAAGAACAGACAGGACTGACTAGCAGTCCCCTCTATTAATGTGCCATGTGCATGCTGTGTTCCAGCTGCCATGTTAAAAATACATAAGGCTAAATTAAAAACTGCTGCAAAGCCTTTTGGTGGCAGTCAGATAAATCTCTATGTAAAATATGATTTAAAATGATAATATTTTCCACAAAGTTCATATCAGTAATATAGCTAAAGGATAAAAGAAGACTACATTTTGATAATTATCCTTTAAGGACATTGTGTCAATGCTATAAATAAGCTGTATTTCTAAATAGCATTTAAAAGTACGAGTACTGAGTCATAGCTTCAGCTGGTACAAACAGCAGTGAATCCAGAAATTTTCACCAGTTTGAGTGTCATGATCAAATGAACAATTTTTCTCCTTGGAAGGAAAATAAACCCTAGGAAAGTAGTTATCAGACTACTCAAAAAATGCAGTGAACTGAACTGTGATATTCAGCTAAAATCAGACCAAGTAGAAACCGTGAAATAAAACCCAGTTTGTGGGAGATAATGATGCCAGGATGTAGTGTTGTTTTGGTCACAAGAAGGGAGAGCAGAAGGAAAGAGAAGCTGGCAAATTTAATGTGTGCCTCGTACTTGTTATGGCCACGAACTCCAGAAAGCTCTGTCTGAAGGTGAGCAGGGTTTTGGGAAGCTGGCTGACCTCGGGGGAAGGTGAATCTCACAGTGAGGTGGTGTAACAACACCCTCCCAACACGTTACTCCTCAGGGAAATGCACTGCCTTGGTCACAACCTTGCCCAGCCTCGTGCCCACAGCAGGGGGACACTGAAAGAATCTTGTCCAGCTTCTTTCCAGACTGCTGTGTCCAAATCTGCCCAGTGTCCCAGCAAGGGCATCTGTGGCTGCCTCGCCTTCTGCACGTGGCCTCATCAGAGCAACCCCAACGCTGCTCCTCAGCTTCCCTGGGATACTGTTGGGAATGTGCTGCCAGCGGTGTCAGTGACACTGGGGATTATCCTTCTCCTGGAGTTCCATCCCTCTCTCACAGCCAGCAGTGCCAGTTTTCCAAGCAGCACCCACTCCTGCTGCTGCAAAAGCAGGGAAGGGCCGTGGGGCTCGGGCGCTGGGCACCCAGCCCCAGCCCTGCCCCGGCAGGGAGCTCTGCAGGGCTGGGCTCCCCTGGCTCTGCAGGGCTGGGCTCCCCTGGCTCTGCAGGGCTCGGTCCCCAGCGCTCTGCAGCCACAGAACTCCAAATCCAATAACTCTGGTACTGGATCCCTCAAGTCCAGCACTGGGCTTGGGACAGCAGATCTCATAAAATTGTACTCTGTGAGGGATTTAGAAAATCCTTCCTTTGCAGATAAGGAGACTATAACTTAATTCATCATCCCGGGCTTGCTTTGGCTTTGTTTTCACACGAGGGAAAGAAACCCATCAAAACTACTGTTCAGCTGTACACATCTATTTTTTGAAAGCAAAAAATTATTGTTATGGACCATCAGTATATCTGCACTAAGGTTAATAATTGCCAAGCCAGAAAATAGTGAGAACATCTAGATAATATTTTTAATAATAATAAAAAAAATCCTCACTGCATAGTAAAGTCTAACAATTCTTCATTCCAGCTACAGGAAGTAAATTTGTAATATGATTGTTCCACTTATTATAAGAAAAGTATTGGGGATGAAGCAGCTATCAGAAATAAATTAGAATAAAGAAATTCCTGTGCCATACATCATGAAACATTACTATGTAATTTTTAAAAGCCGTATGAAATTAGTTTTATATTGCATCATGGGGTAGCTTCATTATGAATTTAATAGTGAGAGTTACTAAAATACCTGGCTTGTTTACAAGCTGTAGTTTCAGGGTCAAGAAAATAGTTTGCATCATTCTGAGAACCACACATATATAATACCACAAATAGAAACTATATCATAGGTGTTATAAATATGAGTGTAATAAAGCAGAGCTGGAATATCAATCTCTTCCAAGATGCAAATGCACTGATAATGCAAAACTTCTCTCCCTCACTGATTCACACCAGAAAACTCCACCAAGTCAGATGTCATCAATGCAAGAAAAATTGTTATTGGACTTTCCCTGATAATTAAAATTTGTGGTATTTCAACAACACCAGAGCTATTTTCTATTGTCATGGCATGTTTAACCCAGGTACTGGTGCAATGGACTGACCTGAACAATGCACTGCCAAGAAAAATCTATAGAATACCTTTATTGCATGTAACACCATGGGAAATAGGTTATTGCTGCCCGGTGCTGCCATAGACAGGATAAGCCCTAAACAAGGGATTTTTGACCCTTCTGCCTGTCCACTCTGCTCAGACCTCAAACAATACAGAGTCACACGAGCTTCCTCGAGGTCTGCTTTTCCTTTTAGTACTGAACCCCATGATCAAAAATGAAATTTTAAACCCTTTTACTGAAATGCATTGATTCCATACATGGTGCTAAGTTCTGCAAGCCTCGAGTTCAGCCTTCGCTGCCAATGCAGATGGAACAGGTAGTGGGTGGGTGGGTGCATGGCATACCTGAGGAATGCAGCTAATGTACTGTGAAATTGCACAGCAAATGCAGATGTGAACAACACACAGACTCAGAGTGGTCATTTAGCAAAACCTTCAACACTTCTCAAAAATCACTGGCTCAGCACTGAAATCAATAGATTACCTCTCTATTGTTAAATCATTAAACATGGTGGGTCAATGGATCTATAATGAAATAGAAGATCAGCATTTTATAATAAGTATAAAACATTTAAATTTGCTTTGGAAGCAACACAGAGATGTGCAATAGAAAATGAATACTTCACAGTGATTTTAAATTAAACAACTGATCTGGACAAACATAACTCCAACATTCAGACTCGAAAAATTCAGATTGGTTTTGACTCTTTAATTTCATCTATTAGTTAAAGTAACCCTGCTAAGTGTTTGAAGGAAATATCATGTGTCTATTATGCAGGACAAACTTGCTTCTAAATTATATTAAAAATATGTATGTAATTTCCTTGACAAGATTGACTCTGGCAGCTTTTTTCAGGGAAAAGACCAATTCAGGGAAGTCTCCTGAGTGAAGGAGCACAGCTGCTTTGTGCAATAGGAACTCAGGTGGAATGAGAACAAGGCATCAATCTTTCAAGCAAACCTGTCCCTTTCACATCAGTGACTGACATGACAGTTTCTAGGTCTTAAGGGAGCCTATATTTTGCTCCCTTGTAGTCTGGTGGTACTTGTTATTTTAGTTTTGGGTGCTTTATTTCTCACTGGTTTGGGGTTTTTTTTTTTTTTTTGTAATTTAAATTTACTAGAAAATTAAATCAACCATTGCAATAAAATGTTTCTTTTTCTCTTTCCACTGGGCGTACGCCTGTTTCTCTCTGCAATATGTCCTAGAATCATCCTATTATTGCACTCCTAAAGGAAGTTTTGCTTTCTTAGTCCCCTACACAATGTAACACACAGCATAACATAACCATCTCCTTGTACATCTCAGACAGCTCCCAGGGGAGAGCTCTGAAACGTTCTAGGCCAGGTAAATCTGCCCAGCTGCTTCTCACCCGTGAATGAAGATCAAACCTCTTCTTTCAGATCCATCAAGATTCCGTGGCGTTTTTCCACTGCAGAAAAGGGAAGAAATGGGGATTCTAGGAACAGCGTTCCCTTTTCCTCCTCACCCAGGAATTCGCACTTGGCAGGATGACAAGGAAGAGCTGGCAGCTGCTGTGCTCTTGGTGGTGAGTCAAGGCATCTGCATCAGCACGGAAAGGGAGTTCCTACAACCTCAAACTGCCTCATCTGACAGGGAGTAAGGAGGAATTACCTCAAACCAAATTATCAGCAGAAAGAGAAAACTTCAGGATGAATCAATAAAACGAACTGTAACAAATTGCTTTTACTGATTCAGCAGTTCTATTTCCTGAACTCTCCTGAATTCACTGAAGTTGCTCCATATGGGGATCACTTTTTGCTCTAGTTCCCTTTTACACCCATGAAATCTTCTTTCTAATACAAGCATCAGACCTTTTTCCTATCATTCTCTCTGATGCTTAGTAACTTATTTCATTCTTTGAAACTACTGGTTATTTTCAGCCTTTAATCAATTATATAAATAGTAGCTGCAACTCTTTTATTTGTTTTGCTTGAAAAGACAAATACTGGAATATAATGACGCAGATTTATCTTTTTTAATTAAAAATAAGAAGCTTGGTAGGCACTGCAGGATTGAAAAATGTAAGTAATTTAATATTTCCTACTGTTTTTCCTACTGCTGTTGCAGAGGTACATTTTTCAGCCATCAGCTCTCATATCTAAATTTCAATATCAGTGGCATAATTGGAAGTCAGAGAAATGCAGCTGAACTACTTCATCTCTAGGAAAAGATAAGCAATATGATTGCATTGTATCTATGTATGATTACTAAGCAAATAGTTGTATGGTGTAAGACCAAGAACCAGAAAATTACACCAAGTATCTCATTATACAATATCATTTCTCCAGATGCCCAATTCAAAGACCATAAAATGTTCATTTTCTAAGTCTTAGAATATGTTTGATATTCAGATTTCTATTAATTGAATAAACATGATTAGTTGTGCTGCATCTTCAATGTCTTTGCAATTTTATCTGCAAATTTATTAATATACTCCCTTTCACTTCTGAAACTTGTGCTTTGTAGAATGAAGACTCACTTTGAAGATTTTCATTACATCTTGCTTTTTTTGCAATATATCAGAGGATTGCAAGTGAATCAGTAGCTCTGCTGCTTTTTTAAAATTTGGGCAACACAAAAATAAAATATTTGCTCGTCAACAGAATTTGATGAAGCAAGACTTCTAAAAGATCTTACACACTTTTATGCAAGAACTCCACAAAAAATTACATATGGCTGGCAGAAGTAATAGGATATATAGGGAATCATTATGGAGGTTGCAAACAAATTAAAACATATTCTACATAGTTTAAAATGGAAACAGAGAAATAAATACTTTGAGTTTCACAGACCTCTCCAGTTACAATGAGTTTTATGTTTACTAAATATATATAAAATAAAAAAAAATTATATTCAATTATTTAAGGAAAAAAAATTGTTTTATGGCAAGTAGAGGATAAATGACAAATTGAAATTAAGAGGTCTCATGTGGACATTACATACTTTGATTTGGGGAACAGTAAATAGCATGGTAAATAAACAGAAAATTATATTTTTAAAATATTATCAAACATCAGACATGGAACAAAATGTTTGATTTTGAGGTTCTATTTTATAGAATTCTTCATAATGGCAAAAATATATGACAGACTATAAAATATTCATGGAGTGCTTAAGTTTCTCAGTGCCAAAAAGATGTTGTGAAACTGAACAGTCACACATCAAAAAGAGTGGCACCCAGGAGATACTGGTGAGGGCATCTGATGTTACAGGTTATGTGTTTTAAATTTGCTGGTAGTGAATTACTGACATTTCTCCTAACTAATGTATCTTGTCAATTCTTTGTTATGGCAAAGATTTTTTCATTAAACTCGCGAATTTGGCAGTT
This sequence comes from Machaerirhynchus nigripectus, assembly GCA_013397975.1. Taxonomy (NCBI): domain Eukaryota; kingdom Metazoa; phylum Chordata; class Aves; order Passeriformes; family Dicruridae; genus Machaerirhynchus; species Machaerirhynchus nigripectus. Next base: position 368,997 of record VZRQ01005219.1, on the reverse strand, counting down.
CTGGCATAAACATAAACAAAATACAGGAAGAAAACCAAACAGGATCACATAAACAATGACAATGGGGGAAATTTCCATCCATTTCCAGCATGCTTGAGTTACAGGTTTAGTGCTCAGCATGTGATACTGAAATATGAGATTTAACAATTCACTGAGATAAAAGAGCCATTCACAGTTCCTAGAGTTACATCCATTATAAAACATCATCACCCCACTTATTTCTGAACATAATCTCTTGTTAAGGTTTGCTACCAACATGAGAGGTATTTATTTCTTCCTGTAGCTAGATAATGCTCAGCTGACAAAAGCATGAAGTATTGCTGAGAGTTTCCCCAAAAATTGTTATAATTCTGGTAAATGGGCCTTATGTTGTGGACGGCCCAGCAATTCTAATAATTTTCTTACTACCAGGTGCTCTTTGCCTTCACACTACCTGAACCACTAAAATTCATTTGCAGTCTTCAGAAGTGACAGGGAGGAAAGTTTCTACTGACAATTCACAGAAATGAACATGTTAATAAAGGTAAATCAATGTATTATCTAAAATAAGAACACTGCTGCTATTGATGTGATACAGTTTGTTACTTTAAATAACAAGACAAATACCATCCTGAGAGCACTGTGAGCATCCAGGACTTTAATAAAGTACAGACAGGAAGCTGCAGGGTTCTGACATTTTCATTTATACCTGTGTTTCATGGACTGACATTAGGATTAGGTTACTGTCCTTCACAATCTTATTTGGAAACAGTCCTATTCTTGAGAACCCACACAGCAGAGGTGGAAAATGTAGAATTTGAATTGATTTTGAACAAACCTTGGGATATCAGATGTACTAATTGCCTTGACCTACTAAATGCTAAACCTAAAGTTTATTTAAGCCAAAAATTATATATATAGAGTCAGTGAGCATACAGACAGAATTCCAGCACAGAAAAGGAAAACAAGAAAAGCTTAGCACCACCTTACAGAGATGTGCTGGCAATTTTTGGGTATAGTGGTAAATAAAAACAAGTCACCAGATGAGTTGCTTCATACAGGCAGGAATTTTTGATGGGATGTATTGGAAACAGAGCTAAGATGGAAATCAGGGCCTGGAAACCACCTGCAGTACTCTGAAAGATAACACCAAAATCAGCTCTCCCTATTACTGTTATCACCATGGGATCCTCACTCAAGGTAGTCTGTGTGTCTCTTGAATGACAGAAGATATTTTTTGACATCCACAACCCCGTGATGCCAGCAGAAAATTTCCTGTTACCTTCAGAAAGCTTCAGATCTGGCCCTGCCTGTAAAGTTCTCCAAAATACACTGAGACTCATTGTGATTACTCTTCATTTTGTCAAAGCTTCACTTTCCCTATAAAGGGCTCAAGAAGGCCTTGAAGATTATTTTAACAGGTCAAATCCCCTTTCCATTGGGAACAGTAAGAAAAAAAAGCATCAATGTGTACAGCTGGTTTGCACCTCTCATCCCATCAACAGCAACAATTTCAAGAGCTGAGGGATCTTTCCCTCATGTCATGCTGCTACTTAGAGCACATGCATAATGTTTTCTTTTATTTTGGTTAATGCTTATTACTAATGTATGTAACATGTGGCAGCCTGTTATAAATTCAATGAAATGTTAATGTAAACATCTGCTTGACTTCATTTGTATACTGATATATGAGGCCGAGAACTAAAATTTTTACCCTGTGAGTTGTTTTACATTATGTGCCCGTCCAAGGAGAAAGAGACAAGGGAAAAAACCTGTTAAATTGACACTGGGCAGCTACAAACTTCTCTAAGTCCTTGACACTATAAAAAATACCTGTATCAAAGCAATTGAGATTAAAGGTACAGGAGTTAAAACACTTCTTGCAGGGCTCAGGAGTACCAGTGGCTATTAAAGCATAAATAATAACCTCAAAGAGAGTGCAATGGGGATATCACAGGGTTTGGAAACAGCAGAGTGAAGCTGCTTGTGCAGGCAGGAACATCTACACTCACTGGACGTGTTCAACTTGTCAGAAAATGACACAGTTCTCAGGCACTACCACAGGTCACTCACAGAAGAGTCACCCTGAGGAAGCAGCTCCTGAGAAAGGCACATAAATAATAGTTTCAACTGTTACAGCTCACACAAGGAGAAGCAGAGATGGCCAAACAAGCAACAGCAACCTTGGAATGGGAACCATTACTTAAATACATCTCTTAATTTGAGAAAAGCTAATCATTAGAGAAAATGTGCTCTTCTCTATCACGCAACAAAGCAGTTATCACCTTCCTCCTAATGTAACTTCAAAGCTTGATTTCAGACAAACCATCTCAAAATTAAACAGAGCCTCAGAAAGCAGAAAAATATTCATATGGACTTGTCATAGAGGGAAGATCAGAATACCATTAGTCACATCAAACACAAGAGCCACCCACAAGTTCCTGGCATGCTAGAGAGCAAGAAGTGTTTCCACTATGTGATGTAGTCAGCGAAAAAACCAGTTGAAAATTCCATTCTGGCAGATGAACACACATGTTCTGAGTCACATGGAAACACCTACGTGGCTCAGTAATGAATCACTGATGCACCCCAGCAAGATTGTATCCATCTGGACTCTAAAGCTCCAAGTCTCAGTATCGAAAAGTTATGTGTGTGAGGTTTGTTCCTCCTCTCCACCTTAATAAGTGACTGCAAGATCTGGCAAAGCCCTTTTTGGAGGCTGCTACTGGTTTTCAGCCATGCTCCATCTGGCAATAAAAGCCAGTTCAGAGGATCAATCCTTCTTTCTTCCCCCCTTCTCCACTACTGTGCCTTTGGTTGGCAAACTCAATTAGAAGTGCCATGCAATCCTACTAATTATTGTCCTGCCTAACTCTTGTTAAGTCTGAAGGCATTTAAGATTGGGAAGAATTTGGTGAATCAAAAGAACCTGTGGGTTGTGATGGTATCTGCTGACTTATTAACACTGTAGCATGTAGACTAACGAGACAAAACAGGTCAGGATGGATAATAAACTAATGGTAATGGACCACACTAAAACAAACATTTTAAGTCTTGTGGGTTATAACATTTAGAGCACTTTTTTAATGGTGCTAATTTTCTCACCCTTGGGAAGCAAAAATGGAGCATCAGTGGTCTCTCATGGCAATGCTATGGAGGTTGGTGAAAATGTTGGTGGAATATCTTGAGGACTTTGAAACTAATTGGATTAGTGCTTATATAATTAATAGGATTACTCTGACTCTGCACATTAATAGGATTTTTCCTTATCAATTCCAAGCTTAAATGTTATGAAACTGCATGTGTCTGTACACCTCCCCCAAGAACTCTGTGAATCACAACAGCTCCCAGTCTCATAACTGCGAAGCAGTTTCTCTGGAAGCTCCCCTCTGAATATATTTATCTGGGCTTTGCAACATCTTCTGAATAAAAATATACACTCAACCACATAAAATGTTTTCCAATGCCTTCTGTACACCTTTATCTGTTCTAAGCTGAACTTTCCAAGCACATACCTCCTTTACTGAAACGAGGTTTTCACTGAACACATAATACCAAGTTCTCTCCAAGGCTGCATTTAAGATTACTTTTTCTTTTCCCCTACAACCAATTTCCAATCCATTAAGCTGCTCTACTTTTCTCTTTTCAGCAACTATTTAACTCGGACATTAACCTTTGTGGCTGGCCACAATCTCTTAAACACTTGGCTTTGCAATAGACTTTCCTAGGTTGTCAGTAACATTTTTCGTAGAGAAATATGAAGGGGAAACCATTCAGCCTTAGTATGGCATTTTTGCTGCCATTTTTAGCTTTTAACCTCCCAGGAAGCTTTCATATGAAACCTCTGAGAGACAAACATTTTGGGCAAAGTACAGTATTAAATCAGTGGAAATGAATCCACATCAGTGCGTGACTGTTTACAGCGCCTATTTAGTTTGCAATTTGCACAGACCAAACAGATCAATGGACACATCCTTGACATGGCACAGTAACTAATTCTGCCTCCATTTCCTCAGCAGAACCATCATCTTCCTGATAAATGTTCATGACTTACTCTGGGAGTTTGAAACTTGAGAATGAATTAACTCACAGACTGCACAAAAACTCTAAAAGCTAAGAAGGGATTAAGAGTGTGCTGCCACTCTCTCTGGTGAAAGGGGGGAGTAGAAGTTCTTAAAAGCTGCTTGACTTCAGCAATAAGACCACAGTAGAAACTGAAGTTAACTTGCTGGCAGACCTGGCAGAAGACAATATTTGCTAAGCACACGGTGTTTATATGTCTTGCACTGAGAAGATACAATTTTTTTTCATTACAGGGTATCTGGGTGAATAACAAGAACTCCCAGCTTGAAAAAACACACTCCCCACCAAAAAAAGGAAAAAAAGGAAATACTTTATTCCTCCCTAAAAGGATGAGCTAATGGCCCAAAATTTCATAAAGAAAAAAAAAAAAACAATTGGGGTGAAACTTCAGAACTTGTTTCTCTGCAGATGAGCAGGATCAGAGTGTACAGCCAATACACAGAAGAAAACTGAATTGCATCTCCCACAGCTTGAAAATGACACTTACTGCCCAGTGAAATCCATAAAGGACCTGGGTTGGAAAGTAGCCTGTACCACTTACTGGCAGGACAAAGAACTTTTTTGAGGTTGTTACTGGTTTTCAGCCATGCTCCATTCCTCAGTAAATGAAAAAAAAAAAACACGTTCTAGCAAGGGAAAAAGTTTGCAGGTGTGGTAGAGCATAAATTAAAGTGCCTGCAGGAAGTTGCTTACCCTATCCCTACAATCAACTTCTTATCTCCAATCTTCTCGTAATTTTACAGTCAGGGTAAAGGCAATTTTTCAGGCAATGCTGTACAAAAGGAGCGTATCAGTCAGAGGATGCATTCAAAGACATAAAGAACATACTGTCATAAAGAACATACTGTCATGTACAAGAGCAGGCAAGGAGAGCCCCGTGTGGCTTCCCTGTATCTGCCCCTTAGATTTTTTGTTTTCTCAGTGTGCATTTCAATCCTTCTCTCTAGCCACAGACACAACACACTCTGCTTGTACATGTTCGCCAAAAAAAGAAAAAAAAGCAAAAAGCAACTGGGCACTTTGTTTTTCTTTTTTATATATATTTTATTACATTTCTGTAAATAAAGCTATTTTAAAATTCTTTTCTTGTTCTTCTCATGTTTTTCTGATTGAAAAATCTGACTTGAAAATTGAGTTTTCCAGTTTATGTTTCGGCAGACCCAAAGTAACTCAGTATTGCTTCATGCATTTTGTCTGCTGAGAAATTGAATTGACTTGAGCAGAACCGCATTAAAAAATAACATGAGAAGATTACAGGAAAAGAGGGAAAAAATGGTGTGATCACAGATATAGACTGACCCTAATATTAATCTTTGATGTTATTCACAAGACTGAGTTGCAATCGCATTGGGGAAAACCTAACCTTGTTTTTGTTTGTAACAATTATCTTGCAATTGTTTGCAGCAAAGACGAGACAAAGTAACACGGATTTTGTACATCTGTCTTATGGTTCAGCTGATAAAGTCTGAGAAGGCACTAAACACAGAGAGTACAAACACTTATAAAAATAAATATTTGATCATGTATTAAAATGAAGGTTCTAAAATTTGAACCTCAAGTGCTAACTAGATGTTTCATCTCAGCGCAGGCTGGAAACAAATCAGAGTATCATCTGGGAAAAGTCCATGCCTTGTAAGCTTGCATAAAATTCTGGTTTCATTTCTAGTATTTCTGGTGCTGCTTCATAGATAAATCTATTTTATTGTAATAGCAGTAAAGTCTTTGGCAAAAGCTACCCCCACAGTCGTATCTCAACTCCTTGCCTTGTTCCTGGCAGAATTCAGTTTCTTCCAAGTTTCTGCTGGAGCACTGAACCATTTGAGAATTTGACCAGATAATGGATTCCATTAACAAGGAAAACAATACAGGAAAGTCAATAGAGAAATTTCTTGTTTCAAACTTGATGTTTTAGAAGTTCCTTGGACACTCCCTAAGGCAAATTCAGTGCGCAGTTTAAACATCTCCACCGCTGATTTTTGTATAGATTACAACATACACCTTGTAAGCACCACAGGCCACTGGTGTGGGCACAATTTCGATTTTAAATAATCATATTAAATCCTACTTTAGTTTGGCTAGCTTTTACTATCTCCAGCTATAAAAGATTCACAGATCCATAATTCTATCTAATTATGCTGAAAATCAGGTGTGAAAATATTGCAACTGAATCACTTGCAAATAAAAGTCTCTTTTCAATTGACTGGATTGATTGGAGCAACTTATTTTAAGCAGGCCATATTGAAAGTGAACTGTTCCTCCTGGACTGAAGATCCCAGGAGTATCAGCTGTTGACACACTCGAGGTGAAAAGAAATTTTATACATTATGGTGTTCAAGCAAGGGAGGAACATTATTAATGTAAACAGGTACATTTGTGACATAAACAACAAATATTGGCCAGCTTTCTTCCAAAAGGATTAATGTCACTTTTTCGTGACATAATCATTTAATTAAAAAAAAAAATCTATATATTTGAGGGGAGTCATCTTTTAAAATTTAAATAAACATATTGTTGGGAGTTCCTAATTCTAGATCTGTGCAGGAAGCAAAGGTGTGGTGTTACTGGGAACGATTTTGTGGTGGTTTGATGCAAATTGACATAAGAAGAGAGCATTGACATAAGGAGAGAGCGGAAACGTTGNTGTATAGATTACAACATACACCTTGTAAGCACCACAGGCCACTGGTGTGGGCACAATTTCGATTTTAAATAATCATATTAAATCCTACTTTAGTTTGGCTAGCTTTTACTATCTCCAGCTATAAAAGATTCACAGATCCATAATTCTATCTAATTATGCTGAAAATCAGGCGTGAAAATGTTGCAACTGAATCACTTGCAAACAAAAGCCTCTTTTCAATTGACAGCAACTTATTTTAAGCAGACCATATTGAAAGTGAACTGTTCCTCCTGGACTGAAGATCCCAGGAGTATCAGCTGTTGACACACTCGAGGTGAAAAGAAATTTTATACATTATGGTGTTCAAGCAAGGGAGGAACATTATTAATGTAAACAGGTACATTTGTGACATAAACAACAAATATTGGCCAGCTTTCTTCCAAAAGGATTAATGTCACTTTTTCGTGACATAATCATTTAATTAAAAAAAAAAATCTATATATTTGAGGGGAGTCATCTTTTAAAATTTAAATAAACATATTGTTGGGAGTTCCTAATTCTAGATCTGTGCAGGAAGCAAAGGTGTGGTGTTACTGGGAACCATTTTGTGGTGGTTTGATGCAAATTGACATAAGAAGAGAGCATTGACATAAGGAGAGAGCGGAAACGTTGTAGAAATAAATAAATGCAATAAAAATTAAAAATGCACAAATATATGTATTATAGCACCTTCATTCCCCATATATTGAGGAAATCCAGGCATATTTACATGGCAGTGTGGGATATCTGAATAAAGACTAGAAGTGGAAACATTTTAGAAACTATACTTCTACAAAACAACAGAGATCGTCTACAACATACAGGTTTAATTTTTCTCCCTTAGTCCCTACAAAACAAAACGTTCTTGCCACCACTTAAAATTAAATGCGATGTGTAGACTCAAGACATTTGAAAACATTTCTGAAAGAGCACAAAAGGAAAAGATTCCACATCTTGTGTTGTCTACAAACGATGAGACTGCACAGTACAGAGGAGCAGGGTTAAAAGCAGCACAAGGACCCTCCTGGAGCAATAAATAACAATAATTGTGCAGTAGAGCCATCATGGAGACAAACAGTTTACACAGGACAGAAGGAAAGCTGACAGAAAAAAAAATCCTTTAATATTCCTTGGTACTTTTCTTAACCATTTCTGTCCTTGGCATGGAGTAGAAGATGATAATTTGAAACTCTGCCGTAATATTTGCCATAATAAAAACTTAATTATTCTATTTTAGTTTTTAATTGTCAATTTGCCCCTCAGGCCCCCAGGATCACATGTTACTCTAAACTTCATAATAGTTCTTAACACAGAGTTTTGTATATACTTTTTCCCTTCAATTAAATTCAACAGCATTTTAATTAACTTCTCAGAACATAACATTTTTTAAAATGCTACTTACTTCCCTAGCTGGTCATTCATACTTTAATAATGAACAACTGTCAGGTGTGATATATTTTTGTTAACGTCTATTATTTTAATCTTCCCTTCAATAATTAAAAACCAAAACATGTTAATCATAAACCATTTTTCTGTCCTAGAACCCCCATGATAAAGGCCAACCTTCAAGCACTTTCAATTTAGTGGGCATGGTGGAAAAAAATTTAGCATACGGTACTGAAGGTTATTTTGTATTCAGAGTGTTAAATACTTTGGGATGTCCCCAGAAGTGCATTAGCAGAGAAGGTGAGATACACTGTGTTGTAGGACTGGGGCTGGAAAAGAAAATGGTGACAAACTCTGAACTCCTACAAGCTGTCAGTTCTGAGAGGCCACGAGAATCGCTCCCAGCTGGACCAGAGGGCAACACCAGTGGCTACAGAAGGGGAATGGGGTGACTGCTGTTGGCACATCCCCACCGCCTTATGAATGAAATCAATATACCAGGAGAGATTAAGAAAACCTCAGGTTTCAATTTTTATAACCTGTGAACTCAAAAACTTGATTAAATCTTTTCATTTGCGGCTCTTTTCTGTGTCAATCACATCTTTTTTCCTTGCAATGGTTATGAGATTTTGAGCAGGTTACTGAGAAATCCAGGTCTGTTTCAGATAAAATTGTGTTGCTTCATGAACTCCAGGACATATAAGCCAGTCTTATGTCTTGAGATTTTTATTTACAGAATCAAACTTCCTTACTTTCCTTAAAAAGTATTTTAACCCATCGTTCTTCAAACTACATATGAACACCTGTGTTTACAAGTGCAGAGCTGTAGCCTGAGGGTTTCTGGTATACTTACCTCATCACAATATAGAGCTGTCAAGTAAAGTCAGTATATTCAATACAATCTCTTCAAGGAGAACAACCAATCTGAGCAGTGTTTTTCATCAAGCAAAAACTAGTGCTCATAATTAAAAATAGCATGAGCGTTTAGTCTGGACAAAACCACCTCCATGCACACCTACACCAGCTCAGATCCGTTTCTTTTTTCACAAGAATAAACATCTATTGGAGGCTGCAGCCAACTAGGAAGATCTGCCTCCTTCTCCTGGCTGTTGGACACCCACCATCTTTAAGAGTGTGCCTATTATGAAATTCAAAGTTATAATTTATGGAGGCTTGCTGGTGCTGGCTTTAAATCCTGTGTCTTTGCTGCAGATGGGAGTGTTGCTATGGCAGCACCAGAGTCAATGCAGGCCACGAACCCTGCCCAGGTTCAGGGGCCTGGTGTCCACTCTACTCCTGGTTGCCATAGCTGCACTGCTCTAAGTACCAGCTAATTTAACAAGTTAAAATCTGGCTCTGTGCATTGCCATCTTTGTCTTAAATTGCTCTGTAAAAATGGTTCTGGGATTGCAAGGACAAATTCCGGGAAATAATTCTGCTTGTTATTCCTCAATCTTCCTCAATGGCTGGGAAACAAGAACAAGGTAGCATGACCTCCAAAAAAAAGTTTTTAAAGTTATTCATACAAATAACATCCTCACATTTTTAGAATATTTCTTAATAAAAGTGCCATCTGACCATATGTAGAAGCCACTGATGTTTATTTCCCTCCGTTCCCGTTTCCTCTAGGTTCACACACTCACCATGACAAATGGTGTAGTGTCTTCCGACCAGTGTCCAAACTCAGCTGACTTCAGTGAACCAAGCAGCAAGAGTCATTTTGTAGGATACTTATTTCCTTTAAATACCCAAATAACTCCATATTGAAGTCAAGAACAAGATATGCCACGTTCCACAGGATCTAAGAGGGAAATGAGGTTAAAGTCTGAACATTATTTTTGGTTTGCTTGTGTTTAGCTGTAAAATCTCCAACTCAACATGTCACCTAATATAGGGAATTTGCCATCAAGTTTCAGTATGTTATCAAAACGTTCAGACTGATAGAAATCAGACAAGTTGTGCAGCTTTTCAGACTGTAGACTAAAGGAAAAAAAGGGAAAACTACAAGATTATCAACATTTTTCCCTACCAGAAGATGATGATGATATTCTCCAGATACGATTCAGTTGTACTGCAAGATATAAGAACATCAAATTCAGCCAACTTCCCCCAGTTTTTACTTCCCAAATGTTCACAGCACTACTGTCACTCTTAGTAGGATGTTTTCAGTGGGACAGGAATAGTATTTTCTCTGATACTTTCTAACAAAATTTAGGATGCAGCACACTGAGCTTGTAACAGTCCTGGATCTGTTTAGGGAGTTAAACAATGGCTCTGCTGCTAGAAAAAAATCATCATGAATAATGGGAGTCTCAGATTTTCTGATAGATGAGATTTGAGTTTGAAATTAAATTACTTTCCTTAATTATCAGAAATTACTCCACTAAAAATAGTTTGTAACCAAATTTTTAATCCTTTTTTCTTCTCTTTCTTTCCTCTCCCTAAAGGTCCATAGTTTAGAATCTGATTAAAATCATTCTTACTATAAATGTTTACAAAATATTTCTTTAAAATAATGTGCAATTGTTTTCAAACATTTCAATTTTACAAATGCCAAAGTAACCAACATTAAAATATCTTTCTTCTTAGCATTACCTGTGACATAGAGAATACAAACTCCTCAGACATTTTCTCTTCTTGCTAAAGTTCAGTCAAAAAAAACTGCATGACCAATCACTGCAGAACTATCACTTCCATTTCTAAGTGAAAATGCAGTGTACAGGGAAAGTCACGTTAATCCTTTTGGAAGAAAGCTGGCCAATATTTGCTGTGCATGTCACAAATGTACCTGTTTACATTAATTGTGTTCCTCCCTTGCTTAAGCATATTTAACAAGCTTGCAATGTCCTTGTAGGGCATCACAAAGGTCTCTTTCCCCTTGTTCAGTTCTCCGAGCACTGAGATGTGACATAACCAACACACAGGAGTTTCTGAGGGCACAGCTTTCTGTGAAAGGCAAGACCTCACACTTAAACCAGCCTCCCTCTTTGCATTTGGGATAAATATTCCTTTTCTTCTCCAGTCTGTCCTTCTGATGCCTCTCTTATTTACTGGACCATATACTGTGGCCGAGGTTCATTTGTGTTGCTCTTGTTGAACCAGAAAAAAATCTGTTTCCTTTTCCTAAGACTGGAGCTCCAAATCAAGAAAATGTATTCACTGCTGTCTACATTTATAACATAATTCTGCAGACTGTAACCCTGAAACACTGAAACAAATGAAGCGTTGTGAAACATATCTGTTGATCCTTCCCACTAAATAATAAATTTCTTTTTTTTTTTTTTTTTTTAACCAACACTGGCAGGTCAAAAATTTACTTAGATGGAACATTCTTGGGCATACCCACAGAGGCCAAAGAAATCAGTACTTTTCACTAAACTTAAAATCATTATGGAAAAACAGATCAGAGTTTAAAAATAACTGATCTAAAGGGGAGCTTTCGTCAAGTTTGAGGCAGGAAAATGTAGAGGCTACCTCAAGAGAAGCTCAGAATAAGGGAATCTATATCTTAACTCTTATTCAGTTACTGCTTGAAAAGTCATAAGAGAAGGCGGATTTTCATATATTTCTCTAATTTCGTGCATGTAATTCTTTTGAATGGCAAAGCTATATCCAAGACACTGACTTCCTAGACTAAGTCTCAGGCTATCTAATAATAAAAACTGTAGTATTAAAACAAGTTTCATCATTAAGAACTTCCTAGAACAACAAAGAGCTCCCTTGTAAGTATGTACTGGGGTCAATATGACTGCTACACATCTAAGTGGATGTAAGACACAGACACTGAGAGTAGCTGCTAATGGAGAACAATCTCTAAATGTCTCTAATTTTGAAGCAGAAAGGCTTATTCAAGAGAAAAATGAGGCAGTGGGAGAGCAAATGCAAAGGTAAACTGTAACTCAGAAACAACATTTACGCTATGAGTGTAATTGCTGTTCAGAAACAGAGGTAGTTAAATTATTTTCAGAGTTCATTATGAGCTTATAGTGCATACGCAGGAGTGCTGGATAGAGTTCATTTAGCATAAGATTATATCTACACAGGCTCAGAACTAGAAAGACATTCCTTCTTCGTATTTCAGAACTGACAATGCTAAGCAAGTTGCATCAGAATTTCTACCCAAAATTACTGATTTCACCTTAAATATTCCCCTCAAGAGGCACCATGGTCTTGTTTTGGGATCCAGAACAAAAGCTGCTTAAGGTAAGTGGAAAGGCTGCCACCAATGTCAAGCTGTGTAAAAGGCCATTGGCAAAGCCACCTTTGTGGAAAAATGGAAAAAGAAAAGTCAGGAAAGTGAAGGAACAGATGGATGTGAAAAATTATAATTTGGGAACAATAACATGTGCTCCTATCCCAAGAGCTGAGGCATTTTGTAGATCATGTTTGAATTCAATTGAAGAAAGAAGTGCTAATGGTGATGGATGCTGATGTTTGTTCACATTAACCACCAGAAAGCAAGAAAAATTAAAAAATGAATACATTAAAAAGAAAAAATTCGTTTTGAAAGGAGGAGATCGATACAGTGAAAGAATCAGAATTACAAAGCACATTGTGCCCAGTGCAGTGGTGCAGAGCACAAACCTTGACTGTAAATCCAGATGAGCAGGGATAAACTCTGGGTTTAAAAAGAGCTTAGGAAAGCTATCTCTCTGTGTGAAGAAGTTCTTGGGTGCTCTGATGATACAGACAATGATGGGAAAAGAAAAGCAGCAGCCACAGCCACCACACACCCTTCCACATGTCCTAGCAGGTGCTGGGCAGATTGGGTGAGGCCAACAGTAGATTTATGCCCAGGAGCAGTGAAATTTGTCAGTTTTCTGTTATGGCCAGCTCAGGAACCCAAGAGTGGCTCCCAGTGCATTCCCACATCCACGCCTGAGGAGCCCCTGGCTGGTATCACCCAGGCCCCCTCTCCAGCCAGGTGGGGCAGGTCACACACAGGTCCCCAAGTCTCACAGGTACATGACAGTGACTTGCTGAGGCGCTGGAGTATCAAGAAACCTTATCACTCCTTCCTGAAAGGGAAAATCCAACCAAGTGAGAATCTTGTGCTTCAAAAAAGGGGCGTGCCCAGGGGACAGGCAGATATATATAGGCACATAATACGGAACATTTTGGGGGATTAAAAAGAGATCTGACGTGAATATTGTTCACCAGTTTATTGATCGTGGTGTCTCCTCTTTTGCATTTTCAGGTAATAATACCGAAGGATGAAAGCTATCGTGCAGAAAGATGTCAGTTCCAGTTGCTGTTTCATTTAAAAAAACCAAAAATTACTATTCCAATTCTTCATAGGCTGGCATGTAGCCTGCAAATTAGTATCTCAGCTTTTGGCAGAAAGCAACAAAGTGCTCACCATCAGTGCCTTTGGCTTGCATAAGTGTTTCTTTCCTGGTCGGCAGCCTCTTGTTAGGCCTGGGTCAAAAGCCATCTTTTAGATCAAGAGAGACAGATAAATCTATAGGTAAAGGCCTATTTAAACCAGAGCTAATTATGATAAATGCTAGCATTCATCACGTGAAAAACAAAACCCCAAATCACTGTGGATCAACAGTGCTCTATATGATTAATATTAACAAATATGCTCTATATTATTAATTTTGGTCAAAGCAAAAAGTAGTTTTTATGAAAAAAGCGCCTTATCTATCTGAAGAGCATCTTGATTAAAAGAAAATACAAAACCCCAATCAAATACCAACAATAAAACCTTTGTATAAAAAATTATTTGAAAAGATTCAATCAACAATATGGTTGGCTTTTCAGCAGTGACACCTCTGGCTTATTTTGCTCCCCCTGGGGCAGGTTCTCGGGTGGTATAGGATATCTTCAACACCTGCCAGACAGCAATAACAACCATTAGGCAGATGAAAAGCTTTTCTGAGAGTGTCAGCCCTTATAAAAGACCATTCACTTCTCTCTGCTCTTTATTCCCCCATCAGTCACTCCTGTGACAGTTGTCATACAGCACCCTGCTCAGCTGCAAATTCATATTTCCATTTTATTACATAGGCCTTGCAAAAGTCATTTCCCGTGACACCTTTCACTTACATTAACTGCAAAATAAAGACTGAAAAAGGCTGTAGTGGTCTCTGGACTTGATCATATTATCATGGTAGAGCTCTGCATTTTTCCTTAAAAAAACATGCATTTCAAAAGACTCCTATAAGTGTTTGTGTATATATATATATATATATATATATATATGTATGTATATATATATGTGTGTGTGTGTATGTATTAGTATCTCCTGCCTCCTGTAAGAAAACCATTTGTCTACAAGGGCGTCTGGTGACAGCACATTTGTTTTTCAGTTGTATTTCCACAATTTTTTTATGCATTCTACACCATTACCAAAGAATAGCTCAAAGTTCAGTGCATCAGGAACACAAGAAGATGTTCTTTTTATTTATAGGCATGCAACCGTATACTTTAATTCCAGATATGATCAATCTCCCTCTAAAGGAAGCACACTATGTTTTATTAAAACTTCTGGAGAACATTATTCTCACAGTAAGTGAAAGTATAAATAAATATTCTTGCAAGGGATATATAAATTATTCTAAGTCAGCGGCAGCATGTCAGTCAGGGCTGATCAGATTCTTTACAACACCACCTTATGAAGAGGAAAAATGTTAGATTTGGTCCAAATATGGAATTTTTAATGACTGACATTTGTGGAACTTTTGGGATCAATGAACCTTCTGTCATAAAAGGAAGCAAAGCTTTTATTGCAGGACAGTGAACATTTTTTGGAAATTCAGGTATGCACATGTTGTAAATCTGAATTATATTCACACCTGGAGAGCTCAGCTGAAATCAGCCCTCACTGTAACAGGTGCTATATTTATATATAGTGAGTGAGGCACGACTCCATTATCTTACTATCAAAATTGCCTAAGTGCTAAAGAGAGGAGAAAAGGTAAATGGGAGTCAAGGTCAGGTGTTACTCCAGGCTCGGATGCTGACTTGACACCTGGTTAACAACATCTCCCATACTGTCCTCCAGCCTCTGGCAGCTAAATCCATTTTAAGAGAAATGGCATCACAAAGAAAATTTATGCAAGTGTATATACTTCCAGGGAACTCTTTTAACTTCAAGGATGCTGGGGAAAAAAAAAACCACACATTGCCCTAGAGGAAAACTCAACAATATATGGTCTCCAAAGTGTAAAATAGTAAAGAAACATAGTGTTTCCAATTCCCATCAAGGTATATTTAAAAGTATATACAGAGTATCTATCTGAAACACACCAGTGAAGGATATCTGAAAACTGTAAGGAAATTACCTCAGTTCATTCGTCTTTCCTCTCAAACCCAGCAAAGGAATTGCTTACAGAAATCCCTTACAGAAGCAATACTGCCTATTATTGCCAGAAAAAGTTATGAGTCTACACTTTCAAAAAGATTTTCGGACAAAGTTTGTTTGCAGCTATAACAATTTACATCCAGAGTTACTCAAATGGTGCCTGCAGAACTGTTCAAGCGTACACAGCTGTCACTGAGAAGAATTTGGTTCTGTGTTCCCCATGCAGCTGCCCTCGGTGAAACGCAGCTCAGGTGGTGACAGGTGTTCCAGGGACACTCTGGTACCTTATCCTGCACAGCAATTCTACCTAAAGAGAAGTAAATATGTTCCAGCATGCTGCTGTAAAGTGGATTCCTACTTTGTTGTGAGTAGCCCTGCATTTATAGGCAAAGATGACTGTTCCTTCCTAGGAATGGGTCATTTCCAGGTTAATCAGTGAATTGCTGTTCCTTGGCAATTAGCACAACTCGGTCTACTTCTACAACACCTTAAACATTCACAAAGGAAATCAAAATGTTTTTGTCTTTTCTCTGCCCATTTTCTTCCTGCTATGGTGGAAAAAAA
The DNA here is from genome assembly GCA_013397975.1 of Machaerirhynchus nigripectus. Taxonomy (NCBI): domain Eukaryota; kingdom Metazoa; phylum Chordata; class Aves; order Passeriformes; family Dicruridae; genus Machaerirhynchus; species Machaerirhynchus nigripectus. The sequence goes on along the minus strand of VZRQ01005219.1, from coordinate 353,017 downwards.
AAAGAAAAAAGGAAAAAAAAAAGGAAAAAGAAATAATGAACAAATTGTGTTGCCACTGCTGTGGAAAAGTAACTTAAAAGATTACTACGCAATGTTGTAAACCCCAATATTGTAACTGTGTCAAAAAACCACGAGATATCATATTTTTAACAAACAGTATCAAGCAGGCTACTTTTATTTCTTTGGTTTACCTTCTAAAGATTAATTCCTTCAGGTTTTTTTCCAAGTATATGGGCCACAATCTTTAGAGAAAAACTGATTTTTCCACATAATCACGTAGAGGAACTATGACAAAACCTGAGATACAGCAAGAATTTTGACAGTAGCTTAAAGTGGTGTCTTGAGAGCTGAATCTGACCTTAAGTTAGGTGCTGGCCATTTCATCAATCATGGCCATTATTCAGGTGTAGTTTACTTCCACTCCCTCTCCCTCACTCCTCTGAAATATGTCTTGATATCTTGACAGGAAAACTGCTCCCTAAGTTGGTCCCAAAGTTTTCTGGGATATTAGCAATAACGAGTAGAAATGCAGGTCTTATCCAGACCTGCTTACAATTCTTAAGCACTGAAGTGTTATACCATAAGTAAAGATTGTTTATTCAAACAGTAAAATCTGTTTCTCGTCAGCTAGTAAAAGGCAGTTCCTTCCTTAAATATATTTTTCTTCTATTACTTAGATTTGCTCTGAAGTGCCATGGAAACTAGACATCATTATGGTGTGATATTTGCAAGCTTGTGCAGGTTTAACAGAAAAATTTGACAATTAAAGGGAATCTGTGAAAATTGCTGTTTGTCTGATATATGGGTTTTATTAAATTAAAATTTCTTGATCATTAAGCAATTAACCTATTCTGTTGTGAGTGAGAAAATGACTAATGATTCATCTAGTTTTAAAAGCTGGAAGGGAGAGGAGAGAAAGGTTATTTTTAATGTTACAGAAGAAATCTGACAGTTGTGAATCAATAAAGAAACTACGAAAAGCTCAGTGGACCCCGGTGTCTCACCAGGAAAGAGTGACAAACCTCCCTGGGTTTTAAAGCCAGCTACATGCAAGGGCTGGTGACAAGAGAGGCCACATTTAACTCAGCAACCTCCAATGTGAATACTCGCATGGGTAGAGATGGAATGGAGGATAGCACAAGTCTTAAGCAAAACTTAAATTAGTGCTTGTGGACCTAAGTGACCCTAAGGAATCTGATGTTCACTATTAAATAATAAAACAACCTATCTCTGTGATTATTTAACCAAGAGACATAGTTAAGCTACTCTCGCCTCCTAATTTCCTATATTATTCTGCAATTGTCTTGTCATCTGACCTTTCAATGTACATAGACACTATTTAAATTATTTGAGGTAACACTATTACTGTATTTTCAATTTTTATAATATAGAAGAAATATGGAAACACATACACATTAAAGAGTGCCAACAAAGGTGTTAAAAATTATACTTTGTTTTTATAAAAAGTCCTTTAGAGTGCAATAGAATTAATGAGATATTGCTCTAAAACATGATTTAGATTACCATGTAGACTGATTTTGCTGCAGTTTCCTACTAACTGCAAAATGCCTATTAATTAAAGCAAGCTCAGTCTTGCCCTCCAGCACAGTTCTCCTGTTCTGAGAACCAACACAACTCAGTGATTTTCTGTAACCAAAATGTAAGAAAAACATTTGAACTGGTCTTAACTTGGTATTGATTAAATGAATGAATGAAGGCTGGAATCCAGTGCTGCTTTTTTGGGGATGACAATTGCAAAATATACAGTCTTTACAACAAATTTGGAACTTTCAGGATAGAAGGAAGGTCTGAACTTTGTGGAACAAAAATGTATTTCTTCCATTTTTTTGGCTTTTGATGAGCAGTATGCTTGCACTGATAATAGCTTTTTCAATGTAATATGCCATGGCTTGTTGTGACTCCAAAGCACATGAATTGAAAAGTGGAAAAAATGGAATTCCCCTCAAGAATTTTCTTCCCTCTCTTCTCAAACTAAATGCTGATGAGTGTTTTAAGTATTGTGCATAAAAATCAACTGACATGTAGGTCTTTAGTGATCTGCCCTGCAACAAGGCTTCCCAGAAGAAAAGAAGTATTCCACGGGAAATGAAGACATTATTTTTCTGAACAAAGATATTACAATACTGCCTGAGAATATGTGCATTTCCCTTCAGTTGGAAAACACAGAATTTGGGTCACAGTAACCAAATCCTGTGAAGGCAAATCCTTCTCTAACTGTCTAGATTACACACTAATTTTAGGAAAATGGTATTAAAAAGGAACCAAACATATTTGTGGGCTTCCTTCACTGACTCTTTTACAGACATTTGAGATAAGTCCTGCTGCTTCTGAATTTTGCCTGTAACTCCAAAATAGTTTTCAGACAGTCCTCCTCAAAGAAGGAAATATCTGTACAACCGTACTCAGTGCATCTGACTGCCTCTGCTTACCACCTTCTCCCCTTTTGCCTGGCAACACCCATAATGACTTTCAATTCCACCCACCAATTTAGATCAAATTTAGAAAAGGTAAATGTTTCAGACATGTAATCCCACAGCAAATTCCCCCCTCAGCCTCCCAAAAAAATCCCTGAAACAGCTGATTATAACAATGAGCTTCAACTCAGTGTCTCTCAAAGGGATATGGTGCAGCACCCTCTGGTCTATACTGGACACCAGAGAAGCGAAGCAGGACAGATGTGTTATCAATGCTTACAGCTCAGGAAGAGCACTTGTAGATTGGTACAAGAAAAGCAGGCAAAAGTCAAGGAGAAAAGAGTGGTTTTTTCTCTCACTCACAAATGGAATCATAGAATCAATTAGGCTGGAAAACACCTCTAAGATTGAGCCCAGACACCAACCCAGCGCTGTCAAGTCCACCAACAAACCATGTAAGGAAGGGCCACATCCACACATCTTTTAAATTCCTCTGGGGGTGGTCACTCCACCACTGCCCTGGGCAACCTGTTCCAGAGCTTGACAACCCTTTAGTCAAGAAGTTTTCCTGATATCAAATCTAAACCTCCCCTGGTACTACTTGAAGCCACTTCCTCTTGTCCTATCATTTTTCCTAGGGAGAAAAGACTGACTTCCACCTGGCTAAAACCTCCTTTCAGGCAGCTGTAGAGGGCAAGAAGATCCCACTGAGCCTCCTTTTCTCCAGGCTGAAGAATGTGAGTTCCCTCAGCTGCTTCTCATCAGACCTGTTCTCCAGACCTTCTCTGGACACACTCCATGTCCTTCTTGTAGTGGGGGATCCAAAACTTACCAGGCTTTTGCTTATTTTGTTTCTTTGTGGCATTCAGTTTGTCTTCAGTTCCTATTTCTTGGTACCTTTGTTTCCTTCCAAAAGGTTTGTAAAACTGTTCTACAATTTTAGGAGACATATTGTTTATCAAAGACCAAGAGAAAACCTTTGTGGTAAATATGCTACTAATTTAGCACAGAACTGACAAGTTTTTACGTAGAAATCTTTATATAAAGATTTGCTTTAAATAAAAGCTCTCTTTAAATGCACATTATGGTGTGCTGTGGGAAAATACAAAGCAGCGAGTATCATCCTTTTATTATTCCCTCCCCTGATATAAAATAATGTTAACATTGCAGTTCTTCAAAAGAGGCAAATGTTTCCTCATCTTGCAGCTTGCAACACAGGTCAGTGTTTCCTGAAGCCTTGACCAAAAGCAAATCTAACTCCAGACATCTTTATTTAGGTCATCTATCCAGGCTCTGTGGAAACCTACCCTGTGCAATGAAAGATGCTCTGAACCTTTGACATTTCCACAGATATACATCAGTGCCTTGGAGATTAATGGGAACATTTCCATTCCACCAGCGTAAACACATCACTCTTATTGATTTTAACTTATCGAAACGAAGATGGAAAACACTAACTTCATAGTGTCCAGTTTAATGGTTGTCTGGGAGATCTCATGAACCACCCTTACAGTCCCAGCAACCAACTTGGTCCTCTAAAATACAGGAAAATTCCAGGGTATAAACTGAAACTCAATAACACTTCCAACGCAAATAGACCTTGTCCCAGAAAACTTCTGGAAGTTCAGAGTCCAGAAAAGAAAGAAAACTAAAACACAAAAGAAAATACTCAAGAGAATGGTGGGGTTTTCTTTTTGATTAATCCCTTGAATTCTCATGCTCAAAAAAATTTAAAAAGTAGTGAACCAGAGAAATCATGAATGACTGAAATATAAATGCTCACAAAGGCAAAACTAGCACATTTCACATAAAAAATAGGATACATTCTTAAGATTTACTATAATTCAAATTGCACTGATTTTTTTTAATAGTTAGATTTACTAGGTTTTGTTGTTTTGTTTTTTGGGGTTTTTTAAGGCATGGATTCGCCTGACAGAAGGATAATCAATACTTAGCCAAGTTGAGTACTTGAAAGAAATACCCAGTGAGAAAAAAAAAGTTAGTATAGTTTAAAACTTTCCCATCTAGTTCTGCTCCCAATGGAATGCATGCAAAAGAGCAGCAACCAATCACCCTAATAAACTTTGGGTGAGAAGGATGGGGGATAGTTTTTGAGAAGCTTGGACTTCAATTAAGACTTTCAGGCAAATCTCCTCTGTGGGTGTCCTGTGATGCCAGAGACACAAGGTCGTGATGAGTTGCTCTACCATTTCAGTCCAAAAGAACTACACACACTTTAATTCTACTGAAATTTTTGCGTCTTCTAGAATGCCTAAAATAAAGTACAGTTCTCCTTCAGTCCTCGTTTAGTCAGGGAAGAGAAACAACCATCTATGAAAAGCAATTCAATTTTTTTTTTTCAGCACTTTCTGGAGAGTCTCTTCTGTTTCTTTTCTGTGTCAGTACTTTTTGCCTGACATTATAAGCACTTTGCCTAAACACACCTTGGTCTCACAGAGACGGAAATTACTGAAAGGCTCTTGTAACATACTTCTTAATAAATTTTAAACGATCCTTAGAAAATCTCTCCCCTTTTAAAAAATACCATCAAAGCTGAAATTAAACATCTAGAAAGCTCAGAGTTGCTGCAGATGTGCCAGGAGCTCCAACTGAATTTCTTTAGTAGGACACGCCAAGACCTTTCTATCTGTTCAAGCCATACAGTCCCATTCCATTGTATCACCTATTTACTTTAAGGGGATAAGAGACTAGACTTAAATACTGCTTTAAAAATCTTTAGCTATCCACTCAGCTACATAATTACCAGCCTTCTTCACACTGAGGAGAGTGATAACAGCTAAACACGCATGATTCATGAGCCCAAGTGACATCACACCCTTGTGGGGGTTCTTTTACAAGAGAGAGTTTTCAGCAGCAGTCAGAAAAGATCAGGCCTGTGCATGATGATGGGTAAGGACGTGGTCCAATTCCCACTGAAATCTCTGGGAATGTTCCCATTTGCTTCAGCAACTTTGGAAGCAGAGAATATTCTGCTGGAGTAATACTAACTTTGAAAACATTCGGCTGGTGCTGACAGCAGCACTGCTGGAGAGCCTGCCAAAGATATCCCTTGATAAGGGTGGAAAATGTTGGGAATTGACTCAAATTGTTGCAAACTGACTCATTATCTGGGTTATGAGGCAAAGTTTGAATACTTTTCATCTCCAGCATCTTAGTCACCATCCTGCATATGCAAGAAGAGTATGTCAAATGAGTGTTTCCTCTGTAGAAGGAACCTGGCTTGGAAAGTAGGTGGTGATAGGGTTGCCAGAGGCTGAAAACTGGCAAACATATTGCACACAGCTTCTTTATCAGTGCAACAGAATACTTCATAATCTAAGTTACTATTGCTCCTACCAGCGCTTTACAGGAATCACAGTCTGCAGTGGAGGTGCAGCCACTCCAGTGGCCCAGTGGTAGTTGGTCCAGTCCAACTACATCTCTGCAGGGTCTTAAATAAGATGGATATGCAAATCAGGTAGTCGTCTGTCTGCTGGAGAATCTGATATGCAAAAATGTCATTTCAGGAATTGGCAGGTTCTCCTTGGCTTGCAGTTTTGCATGTTTTGCTCTCTCGTATTTCACAGAAGAGGAAACTCCTAAACTTGGCAGCCAGGAACACATGAATAAGAGGACAATAATTCTGTCATCACTTCAGAAACAGAACAGGGAGGATTCCTGCTCCGGTCTGTCTTTGCTATCTGGTCATAAAGCTTAGTGTATAGAAATAATATCTTCTATTTATGAGCTGTAATAGGGTAAAAAGGAGTAAAACTGAATTGGAAAGGTAACTGCCATCCTAGAGAAACTAATAACAACAAATGTGTTATCCAAATTATAATGCAAAGAAATTCTGTGTTATTCAGAATGAAATGTCCATTATCCAGGGGAACACCCACTGCAAATTGAAATGACCATAATTTCTGCAAAATCCCTAATGCTCTCTTCTACACTCGTATGAATAGAGAATTTTCCTTAATACCAAAAAAAATAACGTTTGCTGCAAAGAATTTGGTTTCTTGGTCTTCTTCCATGAACTATATTTACTTTTTTAGTCTTTGATTCCAATAAAAGTTGGACCCAGATCAGCAGAGGGAAACCTCTATATCCTTAGTACCCTAAAGAACTGAGGCAGCAAAAACTGGCAGTAGTTGTTTTCATTGAAGAATATTATTATTATTATTTGCCATGAAGTTCATAGGATTCAGTTCTACTGTAGTTCTCTTTATTTACTCTCACTAAGTTTGCCAGAGAGCATGGTTTCAATAGTCTGGAAATGTTGAATTTCTTACTTATTTCCTGACTATTCTGTATGAAATATTGTCTTAAATCATTAGTATAGATATAAAAGAGTGTGATCTGTTAGCAGTTAATATTGTTTTGCAGTGAATACCTCACTATTTTAATCTAGAAAGCTCAGATGTCTATTAGTGAATGAATTAGAGAATGACTATCTCTTTTTGGATGCAATGACTGCACACAACTCATTTTCCAACCTCAAAAATTAAAAAACAAAAAAAAAGAACAGAAAAGAAATTTTACGTATCTATATATATACATATTTATTTTGTGTGGTAAGAGTCATTGCTGATAAGATAAATGAAGGCAATCACCTTGCCTTAGTTTCAGAAAGGCATTTATATTTCTTTATTTATTCAAAATTCTTTGTGAACCTCTGATAGCAATTAAGAACAATGTTGTAGTAAGATTACAAGTGTGATAAATTTGACAAAGTGTAATATTTCATTTGAATAAAATAAACAGGGACAGCATAATTTAGTCTTCTCATAATTTAGACAAATGCAAGGCAAATTAGAAATAATTGCCCTCAAGTTACTATGATGAGTTTCTAATCAAAATGTAACTAGATTCTTTTCAAATTTCGAAAATGGCTATCCCTAATGTGAGAGGAAAACACTGCATTATAAAAAGGAAAATGTTACACCTATTACACTGGAAAAGCCTGAGAACCTCCTCCCTCCTATTTACTGCATGTACAGCAGTGCTTTTAACCCACCTTAATTGAGTGCTAATTGACTGTCTGCTTTGCATGGCTATGAAGAGTGATTTTCTTCACCATGGATAGCCACACTGAGGGTTTTATTCCAGAACTGCAAAGTTCTAATTGATCTTCACCACAATTTCCCAAGCTTTTCCCCTCTGATATTGCTCTCAGCCATTACATCCTTTATTCAGTTTCATATAGACACACAGGACTTTGCTTCCTCTCACAAGATGCCAAGTCAGGCACAAGACTACTCACATAAACTTGCTTGTCAGATAAAGCAAGAAAAGGCAGAACAACAGCAATAAACATGTATTTACCAATTTCAATGAGCGGCAAATCTTAAAAACCAGGTAAGGTGTTACACAGAGCAAACATTTGTGATTCTCTGTACAGCCAGCCACTACACTCAGGTGCCTTTTGTGGTCCTCTCCTTACAATGTTACACTGAAAGGTCTCGTTGAAAATCCTTGAGACGAACAGAACTTTTCGAATATTTTTCTTTCTTTTCCATTCCCACTCTTCTAGAAGCCTTTTCAAAGTCAGTGAATATTTGTAGCTGAAGAAATAGCTTATTTGTTGAGCACTGCTGGTGATGGATATCATCCCTTGCACCTTTTCTTTGTATTGTGCATTCTATACAAAACCAGGCTATGCCTTGCTTGTCTTAATGTCAACAACTGCTCGAGCCTACCCTGCATCTTCAGAATAAGGCTCCTTCCTGGACTTGGCTCTTCAGCTGCATTCATTTACCAGTCCCTCGAGGGCACAGCCTTTAAAACTCTTGTCTGCTGCAAGATGTACTTGGCATGGGAAGCAGAGTGCACCCTGCTGTGCTGTGTAAAAATATCACATCCCAGTGCTACTTTTCAGTGGAATCTCTGCAGTGTGGCAGCTGGCAGAGGAGCACAAGCAAAAGGGATAAAATAATTCTCATTCCATATTTCAAAGCAGTTGGATTCTTTTTCCTTTCAGACAAGCTACTGAAAAGGTATCTTCATGCTACCGCTGGTTCTTTAGAATGCCCCATGAGGTGCAGATTTGCAGAAACTTGATGGACAGAATGCCCTGCACAGCAGGACTCACTGTGCAAAAAGGGGTTTACCCTGCACAGGACTATGTTATTAATTACATTGCAATTAAAAACTATGCTGCTGTTTAAGTTTTGCCTAAAATCTCAGCAACAGACAGATACACAAGACTTCCATTAACTACCTGGACTCTTACATCAGGATTTAAAGGCTAAAAAAATTCCACTAGATGTTATTTAGTTTATAATAATAGAGACATTAATATAATTATTCCTCCTCACTGCACAATATAAAACCACTCCCTTTGACAAAGATGTGTTTAACTAGAGAAGATAAATGGCTGGGAGAGTAAGAGAAAGAGACAAAGAAGAGAATTTTTTGAGTTTGCAAGGCAGACTAAATGCAATAATCTGAAAATATTGTTTGGGCCACCTGAATCCCTTCCCACTGATCCATTCACTAGGCACATGTTAGTCATGGTCATAGTGTCACAGATTTTCATCTTTTATTCTTTTCCCTTTCTTCAAACAACTCAGATATTATATGAATATAATTTTATTTCTTTTTGCTGGCACAGGTTCCTGAGGAGGTGTTCAGTGCCCCAAGCCTGTCACGGTTTGAAAGGCATTTGGATAACACCCTTAACAAAATGTTTTAATTTAGTCAGCCCTGGATTGGTCAAAGAGTTGGATAAGGTGATTGTTTTAAGTCTCCTCCATCTGAAACATTCTATTCTATTCTATTCTATTCTATTCTATTCTATTCTATTCTATTCTATTCTATTCTATTCTATTCTATCCTAATCTCACAGCACATTTGCAAGAAATGTGACATGACACTGAGGAAGGAAATTAAACCCTTGCCTTGATTTACATCATATATTCTACAATATACACATTTTCTACACCCACCATTCTCCCTTTGTTTCCCTGTTCAGAGCTCTTCGGTGCTTTACAGGAAGTTCTGTACCCTTGACTGAAATTCAGTAACAAAATTCTGAAGGAGAAAGAACCCCCTGCCATAACTGTGACCCAACAAAAGCACAATTCAGCTGTCTCTTTTACAAGAGCACAAAAGACTAGGAGATGGGAGATCAACAGAGCTGCTCCTGAGAACTGACAGAGTGATCATCTATTTACCCAGAGCCACTGACAGAGCTGACTAACACAATTTCTTGCAGCCCTTATCTTTACTGCAAGAACAGAGATCAGAGGAAGCGCTGTCCCCCAGCTCACCACAACTCTTGGGCACGCTCTTGGTGAACGCTGTGTGAAGCAGTGATAGTTTGGCAGGATGGATATGGTGTCACAAGGAACTTTGTTTTGTCCTCATGTAGCGAGAAATGAAGGTACAGATCAACTCATCACACAGGGCTTATGAGTAAATAATTCATTTTTCCTACAAGATAAAATCCATAAGAATACCTCTTCCTGCAGAACGTGGTAACTTCATATCACCTGTTTTATATTTTCTGTGTGCTTGTTTCATGGTCTTTCCTACATGATTCTAGGAAGCACATCTTGTTCGCCCTTCCTACTCCATTTTTCCTCTCTTTGGGGAAAAAGAAAACATATTTTAATCCTCTCCTCTTCTCTCAGTTCAGTCAAGTAATCAACTGTCCTGACATTAAATGAGAGTAGGGCATGAACGCATTCTAATGGTGCAAATTATCTTGGGTCTGACATGACAAAAGCTAATCTGACAGTCTTTTATGAACTGTCAGAGTCAGATATACAGACAGCAATTTTCTTAATACCAAAGATTATTCAAAGGCTATATAGATAAATTATAGAGATATCACAGTCTGTTTCTAGTATTAAAAATATATACTTCCATTTTCATCTCCCAGTACACCCTATTAAGATAGTGAAACTTACAGAATTACACTTTATCTTCAAAATAAAAAGGTAAGTAGAAGTTCAAGGAACAAATTTGTGGAACAATTTGCCCACAGTTTTCACCGACCTACTGTATTGACAACCATTTTAAGTAAACATTATATGGACAAAATGTAATCTATATTTTACCTATATTAACAAACAGGATTAGTCTTCAGCCTAAAGTTAAGCACCAGTGGAAGAATGGAAGAATCATATGTTTACTTATTCTCTTCTAAAAAGTCAGAAGTAAAGTGCCTAGAGAAATAAGTTTACTCACACTGGACTTCCCAGCTACAGTACCGAGACTGACCTGCTAGGAAAGGAAACAAACCAAACACCAAAGCTCACAATTGAGTAAAGAAGTGTGAAGGTGTCTCATCTGAGGATGAATATCTGTTAGGGAAAGGAGGCTGTCCTGAAGAAATGAGTGAAAACAAATCAAGAATTGTCAAAAGCAAAGGACAGCCAGCCAGCATCAGCCAAAGTAACACAGAAAATTCAGTCTACCCAGCAAGCTCCATTTGAGACATGATTGGCGAGCACAGTCTTCATCAAGAACAGTTTCAGGCAAAAATGAGAGTTACTGGCACATCTCTTTGTAATGACGCCTTTCTGTGAAACAATCCAAAAATAATTTTTGGTCATTTTCCATTTTGCTGTCTCTGTAAGCAAAGGAAATGTGCCATTTCACCAAATGCAGCATTCTTTGGTCTCAGCTTAGCACAAACGTTTGGTAATGTTTAACAGTGAGTTTGGCAAGAGGGCAAGAGCTACCTGAGATCTAAAACTAGCACGGCTTGGGCAGCAGCCTCTCCTTCCTGCTGCAAGGCAAGAGTAGAGTGCCCCAACTGGAGCTCCTGGGACTGATGTGCAGCTCTCTGTGGTCACATTTATCACACCCCTATCAACTCATATCTACTCTCTGGCTGCCAGTGCTGCATCGTGTGGACCTGCTGTGTATTGTCTATTAACTCTTCCATCTCTATCTCATGGTCTGAAGCTTTCCTGACCTCTGCAGTGTGCAGATATCTTTCATTTCCTCTGAACCACTTTGCTGCTTTAACCTGCCAGAAAGTCACTGGACCCTGTGGACAATCCACTTTCTTGTTGTCCAATCTCTGAGCAGCCAAATCCACCACGACTTTTCCAGGTACTTTTGAGTCCCACCCTGGAGTGCTATCGGATGTAGATAAGGGTGGTTTTTGAAACAACCAAAGCACCAGGTATGACCAGAGGCACCATTCAGATGGGAAGGGCTGTGCATAGATTTTATAGGGTCAAGGTATACTGGACTTATGGCAAATGCTTTCATTTGGAAAAATCTGCAAATGACAGCAATAGCTTAACATGAGTGTCTCTGATCATATCAGCCATTTCAGCTATCTTTTATATTGTCATTATAAAGGAACTGAGTTCTTACTCCATGCTGCTTGAAGACACAAAAGTCCATTAAGGCAATTTTGTCATGTAGGGAAGAAAATCTAAAATTTTAACACCATCTTAACTCTGCTATGAAGCCAAATCCCACTAAATCCCCAAAGTATTCATCAACTGATGGTAGATAATAAAACAAAAGTAAGATCAACAGGTGGGGAAAAAAATCACAAACTTCTTCAGATTTTATTCTAATATTTTTCAATTGATTAACATTAGTCTTTTTTTTTCTTTTAACAGCCACTGATATTGCACATCCATAGAATATTTTAACAAGGATTTCATTATGGAGTCAAGTATTTACCTACCTGCTACACATGAAGTAATCATTCAGCTAAATTCATTTATGGATTTAAAAAAAAAAGGAACCAAAATCTACCAGCAGAAAAATAGGGGGAATTTCTTATGTTGTCTATTTAAACAGCTGAATCTTTTTTTTTCCTTTTGACCATAAAGAAAACAGTAGAAAATATGTTGTCATGTTGGAGTTAAACCCTGAGAAAGGGGAACTCAGACTCAATTTATTATATAGTGCTTTTACTTTATTGTGCAGGTGGACTCAATAAATTAAAATGCTCATTATATTGAATGGAACTTGTGGCATAATCTAGATTCAGGCTTTCAGCCAAATCCTTCCCTTCTGTAAAATCTCCTATGGAACTTCAGCTCCAGGGTGTACGTGTGGTTCAAACAGGGCACAGATGTGCTCAACATGCTATCAATGCTTGTTCTTTATCTCATGGATACCTGATTCTGGGCGTGGTTTCATGGAGTATTTATCAGATTGGATCTCTCCAACCTTGTTTTTCAACCTAAGATATTCTTTTTCTTCTGTTTATTACCTAAATCTTCAGTGAAGATTATAAAAAGAGAACTTGGATAACTATTTCTTTACAAACAGCAAATCTCAGTCTGGGGGTGGATAGTTTATTTTGGGGCCTCACATGGATAGTCTATACTCCATGCCCAGGAGCTGAAACAGTAGTGCACTTCTTCCCATATCCATCTGGCTTAGAGCAAGAGTCTGGGTTTGCAGGGGAAACTCAAGGACTTCACCCCTTAATCATAGGTTATGCCAACAGCATGCACTGCAGAGATCTTCGTGGGCCAGACAACTTTTCTTAGTAGAGCTCTTATTAGACCTCTGAGGTACAGAGCAGTGGCAGGAGAGGGGAGATGGGAGGATGTATGAAAGCAAATACCAGGCACATCCAGGTCCCTCTTTCTTGCAGCTGTCTGAATTTAAGAGGTTCCCTTCTGCAGATTTTACAAGTGACAGCAATCTCCTTTTCTGTGGCTCACTGAGCTTCCTAGGCTTGGGCTCCCTGCAGGCTCTGCAGTTCACCTGAGGACAGCAAGAAATATCTTGGAGTTGCTTCTTTTGTTGCTTTTTCAGAGGGTAACACATAGATAATTTAATAGCTACAGAGCACTACGAGAAACATCTCACAGCTCATACAAAGAATTGTGAACATTGCTGTAGCTCAGTTTGTCATGATGCTTGCTAAAAAGTTGCTTAGTTAAATCACTTAAAGAACATACCTGTAGCACCAGCCATTTCTTTAAAAGATTCCAGATCATTACTCTCTGCTTCTGCCCCCAGATGCAGCTGCTATTACCTTTTGCAATGTCATCTATATTTATTCCTTCTCATCTTCCTCCACTTTCACATCTTGTCCTTCTAGTAATTGCATGAGAGAACCCGTGGAACCAGCGATTTATCCTGCTAGCTTTGATATCACTTTCAAACTCAGTGTCTCACAGCACAGAAAAATCTGACGTTTTAATGCTGCAGCTACTTTAAACTGCCCAACAACTTTTCTCTGAAAGTTGCTCTGTTTTGTGCATCTGTGACTCTCTTTATGTAAGGCAAGGCATTAGAGTACACTTTAAAGCATTTTTCTGTTTGGTTCTATCTAGTCCTGCTTTTCTCTAAAAACAAAAATAGAGAGAGCTCTCGTGCAAGTTACTGGAAGAGAACTACATACTTTTAGGAAGCCACAGATCTACCTGCAGAGAAACTAAATTTATCTCCAGAAAGGGCATATCCCCAAGTTCTTTCACTACTTAGTCAGGAAAGACAAGCATTTTAAAAGCTTATTCTTTCCTTGTATCTTTTGGCTCAATTATCTGATTACTAAATTGATTTTGTAACAGACCCAAGGTACTACAAATTTCTTTTGCATCTGAATATCTCTTTTCCTCTTTGGATTGTTAATCTATGCAGGAGCATGCTGTGATCACAAATGATTTTTACTTTCACTCCCACAACTATTATTGTTAATGGTTTTCAATTATTAACCTTGGGATTGCATCAACTTCAGAAGAATGCTGGAAAAATTTTGCTCCAAAAGTCAACATATAAACCAAGATGAGATCTACCTCTGATATTGTTATTGCAGACCTGCATTTATTTATTTCACTGTGTCTTTCACCGTCTACTTACATTAACAGAGACAAGAATTCAAAAAACATTAAAAAAATCCAACCCCAAAAATGAAACTGCCTTTTTCTCTTCTAAAAACCTACAAAATTTCCACGTTTTCTGTTAGTGAGTAGTCTTTCCAAAACCTAGACTCAAATTTTCACATTATTATAGGTCTTCCAAGGATTTAGTTGCACCCAGTCTATATCTGAAACCTACACATTAAGGCGCTTACACATGCACTAAGATTTTATTTTCTACATAGTAGATACCATAAAAGAATGTTTTTAACAGTGTACTTTAATACATGCTGCCATGCACTGAATCTTTTCTTGTAATCCTGAAATCAATGCCTCAACTATCTGATATGCCAGGCACTGGTTTTTTTTTTTTGAGGGAGGGTGTTTTTTTTTAATTAAGCATGCATTCTGTTTTGATGTATTGGTATTTCACAAGTTTTTTAAAACACTCTTTCATGAATGAGTGTGTACTAGCTACCACTACTATTTTGATATCCAAAAGTTGGTCTTTTTAATTGGTAATAAAAGTAATCTAGTGTATGAAATAACATTGATTTTTAAATGTTTTTCATTTATTTTAATGTTATCATCAAGGCACATTTTCAGTTCATATTTCCTCTTTTTAAATTATACCTAAAAATGTGTTTGCATGGCATTAAATTTCATTTCCATTACAATAATTTTCTGTTGATTTTGAGTTCTGTACTCATAAACGCATTGCAATAATGAAAGCCAGCTGTCAGTACTTCCATACTTTCAGCTTTTTAATGAATAGCTCAATAACTATGTAAATAGCTTCCATGTTATTTAAATTTACAGTGAACATACCAGTCTTATTTGAAGCCTAGTCTTATACACAAAAATTTTTCATCTGTATAGGAGAACTCCTCATATAGGCTGATTACAGTGGTGTCTGTACCCATTCACATTTGTAAAAAATCCTTCTCCAAAACCCCTTTAAACAAAACCACTCTCACCAAAACTAAGGTGGGTTCTCAAAGTTTTGCATTCTCCATCTGTAGTTGACTGAACTTCAGTCATCAGTCCTCAAACACCTGGAAATATTTCAATAATGATGTCATTTATTCTTTGATCAAATATCACAGTGAGACCCTGTCTTTGGAAAAGTACAGGAATACCAGGAGCTCACATGGAAGTGCATTCACATGATCCAGATGGTCACGATGGAGGAAGATTCATGAGGATGTGAAGTATCAGCTAGCTCCATACAAAATACAGATGAGGAAAATTTAAAACGTCAGTCTAAAATATTTTGACTTGTTGTTGTTTATAGATAAAGAATGTCTCTCTGCACTGGCAAAAGAAAGGTAAAGTTTTCCTCTGCTCTGAAAAAAAAACATTACTTGTTGTCCATGAAAGGCAAAAATAGTCAGCTAAGTAGCTAAATTTTGTAGTTATATGGACATTCATATCTCAGAGATACTGACAAGGTTTTTTTGCTCAGATAACATGGTCTACAAGATTTGACATTTATAGTTCTCTCAGAACACAACATTTGCGCTGATTCACATAAACAACAGTTATCCTTTCTTAGCTGAAGATGCCACTGAAAAAGTAATTCCCAAAAATTTAACAATCCAATATGTGAAGTGCAGCTAAAACCTACAGGGTGTCATCTGAACAGTCTAGAAAACAGAAAGTTGTTTAACTTATTCGTGAGAATCACCTCACTACCAAGAGAAGATTCATACTTGTGCATCACACGCGAATACATAAGAAACATTAACTTAGTTTCATCTGCCAAATTTGCTCTAAATTTGGTGGGTTTGTTTGTACTCCACTATTTATATTTATTGAGTTATGTTTTCTTCACTGTAAGTCACATCAGCTTATATTAAGGGTTTCTGCAGGAACATAGGCTGCACACTGCTGTATCGACATTTATTGTCAGTTCTATTTGCAGCTTTATGTGTGTCATTTCAAATGCTTGCTCTATTTCTAATTGTTTTCCAACACAATGTTTGTGTGATGGTGCACTTGCCAAAACAATTCTTATTCTAAAAATGGGAATTTGTTCTATTTGATTTATGCCATGTCAGATGTGACTGATGGAGGCTGTAATGGCAGGTAATACTTCAGATCATGGGGTGCATCTCTTATAAACACAGCACACGTTGCCCACATATTACGTACTGCAAAAAGGGACAAATAAAATTTGCCGGACTTGTCAGCGAAGAGTGAAATAAAATTCCTCAGGGATGGCAGCTCAAACATTCCATTTAGGTAGTAAGAACCACTTATTTGGGAGCTATCTAACCACATTTACTTGCACTATCGAGCAGAAATCAAGAAACTTTGAAGTTATTCATTAATTTCACAGTAACAGACACAAAGAACGTCTGGAGGGCGTAAATCAGCAAAGCCTTATGGGAGGTAAAGAGCTCAGCCTCTTCCAGCATTCAGGCTGCAGTGTTCCTGTTTTCACAATTAGTCATTGTCCTACATGCCCAGCAGCAGCTGAGAACTGGCAACAACTAGCACCACATTTCTAAATGCTTCACATTGTTTCATTCTGTAGTTACTGAACTGAGTGAGAGCTGGAGGTCTTGAAAACATGAGGATACACCACCCCAGGAAAGGTTGGCCGACGTTGTATGACCATGATGTATAGACTTGAACAAGAAAGGGGTTTGGCCTGGGACTGGTTTTGTTTCAGAGACTCGAGAGCCAATGTTTGTCTTCCAAGGTTTAAAAATGACAGCTGTTTAAACCAAGATGTATTTGATATGGAGAAAATACCAATAATGCAGAAAAACGGGTAAATAAAGTTGTAATAGTTTTCAGTGATAATACTGAAGTATTTCAGAGTGCTAAAAAAGGAGGCCTGATGGAAAAACAACTGCAAGAGGACCTCAAAATGCTGAGCAATCAGGTGACAAAACAGCAGGAAAACATGCATGGTGATAAATATTAAAAGCAAAAAAGCAACGCACTGAAAGGCAAGACAGCCCAACTGCACAGGGCCAGTGAAAGACTCAGGAAATAGCTGTAACTCCAAAATTACCCAGTAGTGCTCAAAGCCCCATTTCAGGAAAGGATTAAAAAAAACCAAACAGAATCCTTGTTATTGTCGTGTATGGACCAGCAGTCTGCTTGCAATCAAACTGATAGAAAGGGAAAATAGATTAGGACTTTCCAGCATGAAAAAGAAATGACTGCAGAGGTGTTTGATAGATGTCTTCATAAGTTATAATGTGAAATAGCTAATCTTAGATGGAAGGTTTAAAGTAAAGAAATGGCAGAACTTAATCACACCTACTGTAGTTAAATGTTTTTTATTAATTGCCTCGAGATTGGTGCAGATAGCAACACTTTACCTAAGTTCAAAAAGTGTCTAGACAAACTCACAGAAGAAAAACTTCCTCTTGTGCTGATTAAACTCAAACGTGACAGTTCTGGCTGAGACTCTCATTAGCCTGAGGAAAGCCAGAGTATTTAATGATACCTTGGAAAGAAAGTGAAAAAATTTATGCAAAATAATACAATAACTATTAACTTAATGGCAATACAGTGCTAAGAAATTGAAGTTAAAAAAAAACCAGACACAGTAACACCAGGTGCCTTGATGTAACACGTGCCTACAAAACATACCAAAATATATTAAAGACATTGTAACTTAGAGGCATAGTTGGAGCCTGTATCTGTTTTCAAGATGATCAACTCTGCCAAGAAAGTTTTCTTTCTCAAAGAAGCTTTCAGTAGTATTCATTTAGTGAGATAAGATCTTCACTACCTTAATTTGCTCTGCTTTTAAAATTATAACTGCAGCAACAACGCAATGAGGCATAGATTATGCCCTCTAATTTCCTAAAATGGGTAAACAATAGTTACAGCTGAATGTCAGGAATTTTGGAGAAAGCTGTTTGAAGTCCAGATTGTTTTATCAGTTCCCACTCATTTAAGCCATTAGGATCCTGAGGAATAGCTACCAGATGTGTTCATCAGTCCATGAAGGTTATCAGAACATTCTCTCAGATGAACACTCGATACAGGCAATGAAAACCAAACATCACCTTCTTTAAGCCTTATTTTACCCTAATAAAACCTTATTTAACCTATTAAAAATTTAAAGCAATAGGCACTCATGCCAGAATTTAAGGCATGGAGAGTCGGTACTTAAATAATTTTGAGTTGGTATTTTCCTTTCTTTTACTTGACATTCCTTGTTTTAGCTCCTGTCTCAGAGACAGGACACTAAACTAGGCTGATCTTTAGTGTGATCCAGCACAGGTGCTCCCACACTGCACCGTCAGTTTTCTCAGTTTTGTATCACCTTATTGCACAGTCTTTATGTTAACAACCAAAAAACCACCACCCCTAACCCCCACACTGTTAATGATATTCCTTTGCAAGGATAAAATCTCACCACTTAGGATAAAGAAATGGAGAAGAGAAGAACACAGGCTTTATTTTCCTTAGAATCACATCATAGTTGAAATGTTGCCAAGTACCCTTTTAATTTCTTTTACAGTTAACATTATGTTCCCTCTTTCTTGCTCCTTTATCTTTAAATCTTCTCTAAAATCCTGCTCTGGATCCCAGTGCATAGGGATATCTGTGTGAATAAGGTTTCTGTACCTGCTGCAGGGACTGAAGCTGTACCAGGTAACACACACAAGGCACTTTAGTTTGGGTTTCATATCTGAGGGGAGGGTCAGGCTGTTAAAGTCAGTGGGTGATTCTTTTTTCCTGTGTAAAATATGAAAGTGGACGAAGATTAATCAGTGCCATGTCACAAGTGCTGACAAACACTCATTAATAAAATCAGCCAGCACTTCACAAGCATTGTATAGTCTAAACAGAGCACAGCAGAGCATCCAAAGGATACCAAGAGGGCAAGGGACTGTCTCTCAGTTGTCCTTCATGCAGTATTTTGCACTTACTAGTAAAGAATTGCACTCAAAATCCCCAACTCTATATTGGAATTCAATATTTCCATCCTACCATTTTGTGTACAGGCATGCGTGGGTACTGTAAACAGAGAATCAAAGAGAACTCTGAGATTGCTTTCCCTAATGGGTAAGGCAGGGCAGCAAAATTTTCCAGTGGTAGAGATGATATTTTCAAAAATAATACAGTTATGTATTCTGGTGTTCTGCAACAGGTCCAAATACACACACTTACTGAAATTAAAGTAATTCATCACATTGATCTAAATGACAGTGATGAATCAAAGAAAAAAGAAATCCTTACATCTTCCTGGAAAGACCAACAAAGCAAAGCAGAAACTACTTCTAAATATAAAACATTGATCAATATGATTTGTGAGAGACTAATCTACCTGACTGCCCAGTCTAGATTTCCATTTGTGTTAAGGAGAAAACTCCTCTGGCCTGCACATGCACAAACTGCAATTATAGGCTAGAGGCCGTCATCATACTTTTTAGAGCAAAGAATGTTAACATTCAGGTACATTTTAAAGTGAAAAGAACGATTTTAACCATATGCTCCCAGGGAGGAGTGCTAATCTCCTCTTCAAAAAAGATAGGCAGGTCATGGTACCAGCCTGAAAACAGCCAATAAGAATTGTTCATCCTTTATGTTTAGATTATATTCTTGACACTTCTGAAACCTGCCTTTGAGCAATCCTCTCACCCTCCTTCTCACAGACCAGACAGAGACAATGACATGAAAAATTTTGATCTAAGACGTACAAGTTCCATCAATGCCCCATGCGTTTCTTTGCAGTGAATTTTATTTCTTTTAGTGACAAAAAAGTCTGGTAAAAGATGTCTCCGTTTCTGCACATACTTGCATATAAGATATGTGTAGAGAGTACCTTGGCCAGCCTGGATATCTGAGCATCCACAGAACAGACAATTGATTGGTGTGACAGGACTGAGGTAGCTCAGTGCTGTATGGATTTAGTTGGGACACAGATAAAGAGGCATATTCACCAGAGGACAACAGATTTTCATCAAATCCTGTAGTGTAGCCCACTGAAATTCCCCCATTTTCAGTTGAAAAGAAGACAATCATTACAGATTAGGGGAAGTTAATTTTATACATAGATGATGTTTAATGAAGCATTAATTTCTCCTGCTTAATTGAAACAATGCTACCAACACATAAGGAAACTGCGCCAGCTAAAGCTAAGACAAAAATCTGTGTTCTGCATTTAAGACTGAAGAAAAAAAGGCCCATTTTTCCTGTGAATCAAAACTCATTAAGAGTTATTAAGCTGTTTACATCTGGAAAATAAATAGCTAATTTTTATACATCTAGCTCATAGCATTGCTTCATCACTTACTCTATTACTTATTGCAATTTGGGTGCAGATCACCTGAGATTTGCCAAAAATTTGAAGATGACCCTTGTTACCACAGTCTCTACATTAGTTCTGTAAGGAAAGGGGAACTCAGCCCTGTAATTCCCAACAAGAAGTTTTAGTTCATTTTCAATTTGAACAAAAAGCTTGGCTCATCCAGTTGTTGCCCTCCCCAGCTTTTTCTTTAAAATGCAGATTAGCCAGTAGGAAAATATGTATGTGTGATTTAAGGAAACCATGCTGGCAGAGCAAAAAATACAAACAATTTTGCAATATCCAGTGTTCCCTCTCAGCATTAAGTATAATGGATTGATTTCAGAACTGCCTATAACATTGGTAGGTTATTTTAAAATTAATTTTGACAGTTTCCTACATTGCAAGCGAGCAGTAAAACTAAGTTTTTGCCTCGGAATATTTGCATTTCTAGCTGGTAAGGCAGGAACTAAATGAGGTAGTTATACAAACGATCTTTTATTCCTCAAATCAAAAATATCTAATTGACTGTTCATTCTGTTGCAGACCAAGATTCAACCATCAATAATAAAGCAGAAAGAATTTAAAATTTTCTTAGAATCTGGTAGCTTCAATGTGACTTGGGGTTTCCTGGAATCTCTGTGGGCCCTGTATCTTGGCTTGTAAGGAGCTGATATCTTACTCACTGCCTCATCAGAAGTAAATATTCCTGTGCTTGCTCTTCCACTTTTAAATATTTATACATATGTTTCTTCTTACAAACTTGGAATATTTCTATCAGTGACAGCAGTGAGACTACTGACATATGGTTAGAGAACAGAAGCCTATTTTTTTAACTAAAGGTATCAGCTGGTCAAATAGTTTTAGTTATAAATTATTTACAGGGCTGTTACCATCAGCAGATTACTCTGCCACATCTTCCTGAGAATACTCCGTACAGTGACATCCACACACCTTAAAAGCTCCAAAAGGATGCTGTGCCATGACCCTGGTGCTGTGAATTATGCAGAGGATTTATTGGCTCTCTGTGGATTCCCAGGTGAATTGTAGGCCAGTGACCTGTGAGGAGATCAGCACCTTGTGCCTCTCAGTTCCTTTAGAGCAGCAACTGTCAAAAATACTCTTCCTCTTCCAGAATGTGAACGTGTGACACTAAGGAAATGCTGAGGGCATTAGATTTCCACTGACTTGCTGATCCATTAAAAAATTATCATCTATCACAATTCTATTTCTTTCAATGGTTTTTCTGTTTCAAAGAAACCCCCAAAGAAGCTTGGGTTTTTTATGTATTCTTCAAATCCCTGTGCTCTGCTTGCTGGAAAATAGAAAAGGCCTTCTCTACTCTTGTGTTGTGGCAAAGAAGGAGATAATCATATGTCCTTCCCAGAGACAACACTAAAGATATTAATAGCTATGTTTTACAGCCCAGATTTCAAAAACACCCCCTCCAAAGCAAACATCCAAGCATGACCTTTAATTCTCCCTATATCAGGAACAAAAGACCTTTCCAGAAATATTTAGCCCAATGGCACTCATTTTGTATTAGCCCTTGCTCATTTGAGCTTCTTGAATACGTCTGGAGGGTCCTTGAACAAGTTTTTTGACACTATTGATGGAACCTTTCCGACAGCTCATTAGGCGAATTCATGAGCTTTCCCAAACATGCCTAGAGACTCGTGCTCACTCAGAGTTCAGTGTTAGCTAACAGATTGCTGCAGCTCTAATTAAAATGTGAAGTCATCCTAAGCACACAACCTTTGGCAAATCAAACGCACCAACTGATTAAAAAAAACAAAAAACTGTTTCAATTGTAAGAATAGTTTGCCAAAATATTGTGTTTGCTCCTAATGGAAATGAGCAACAAATTTATATCATACAGTAGCTAAAAGCTGAGTGGAAAAAAGGCTGTTTTAGCTAGTGACAACATATGAAAGAGACTCCTTGTTGTGGTGAAGAGATTATTAAAACACATTTTTAACACAAACTGCCATGATCTCTGGATGGAATTTCTAATGAAGCACACATTTTAGCTTTCTGATAACATTATTGCTGTTAAAGGCATTTCAGTGAAATCCCGAAGTACAGCAATAATTACAATGCACCACAGGGAAGTGAGTTCCAAACCCAAAATTGAGGTCAAAGGCCACCAACATTCCCATTAATACCAAATATTTCTCTTCATATGATTTCAGTATAACCTATAGCTGCACATCTCATATCCACTATAAACAGGGGAGTAATTTCACTATATATTAGCTTAAATTGGGATGGTAGTTTTGCAAATATTTGTTGCCCTGAAGAGTTTGGAAGAAACAAAGACAATACCAACAGCTTTCGGGAAAGGTTTACACATTGCCGAATAGGGCAAGGTGGTTGTTATCATTGAGACCAAGCTCATGTTCATTCCTTGAGTACCAAGCTCACTTGAATTTCCAAATAACATACTGAGAGACATAAATGGCAAAAGCAATCATTGTGTAGAATTCTATATGGGTGCTTCCCTATTGCAAAAAATATCAAGAGCATTTACATTAAAAAAACCTCTATAAAAATGTACATAGAAACAGGCACTATAGAGAAAAAAAATATAAGCAGTGAACAAAAATGTTGGGATATTCTCTTCAGAGGCTCTATAGAAATCCAGAGAAACTCACCTGTCTCATGGGCTACCTTTAAAACAGCATGAACTTAAAATCTGTCTCATACACTGATTTAGCTGTTGAGGAAATACGTGCACATGACTGATTCATTCTTGCAAAGTGCAAGTCCTATTAAGAAAGCAGATACATCACTGCAAACTTCCACATTTGTTAGAAAAAGTGCAAAAAATATGCCACATAATTTAGAACACCCAACATTTTATTCCTAGCATAAGAATAATTTATAGTCTGTGATCTTCCTTCACTGTTTCTCTGCTTCCTTTCGCTTCCTCCAACAACAGAAGAGACTAATGAGATTGGTGCTGTCAGAAAGCAGCAGAATTTAGTCGCTCTCTGCACCACTGGCTCCCTCTCTTGAGGACTCAGTGAATTAGGGTCTCATCAGCTCACAAATATGAGGATGCAGTGGGTGACCAACACGCAGCACCCGAGGCCTGCAGCAGCGTTTATTAGCAGCTGATGTGGAGAGCAGTTTTGCCTTATCCCAGCACCAAGGAATTCTGCAGGATTAGACTGGTGTGTGTCTCGCTTGCAAAGCTTCATAGCCAAAGTTCTCTCCCTCACGTTCTGATGAACACAACGCAGAGCACATTTTCCCTTCCAAAAGCTCGTGTTACAGCAACCTCCAGATGAGAGCTGCTCTCACGCAGCTAATGCATGGCACAAACACCTCCTGCTCAGCAGTACATGCTGCAAATAACTCATGAAATCCATAGTCTTAGTCTTACATCCAGTGAACAAGCTGACAAAAAAATTTTGCCTGATTTAAGGGTTTCCCTCTCTCTGAATTGATGGCTGGAAACACATTGATCCTCAGACTTTTAAGCAGATGCTTAAATTTCAGCCTGGCACTAAAATACATCAACTTCAGTGGGACATAACCAAGGCTGCAACCAGGAAAACTGCTCCGAGTGAACAGGGAGAATCAGTCCTGGAAGAAATGAGTGCCACAACATTCACCAGCGCAGGCACAAGACAAACTGCATTTCTGTCTGCACTCTCAAGCTGGTGACTCCTTTGCTATCCAACTTGTTAAAATAAGACGAGGGAGAAGTGACTGTTCTCAGGACAAAATTTGTAAATCAGAATTTCTGCATGGAAAAAACCAGGTTTGAGAGGATTCATGACTGAGTCTCAGCAAGTAAATGAGTTACTGGTGGCCTGGCCCAACCCTAACTACTGTCAGTGCCTTTAATAGACAGATGAAAGTTTGTGTATAAATTCTTCACTTAAAAATTAAACAAAAATTAAAACTCATTAAATTTTCTTCTCAATAGTGTTAACATTCTCCCCTCTGTCTGCCTTCCCTCCTTTTTAAGATCTCCCACGAAAATGCAAATCTATGTATAACTGTATATTCTGAAAATATGCTCCACTGGGTGTTTAACCATCCTGCCTTTGCAGCCCTGAAACTCTGTGACTCGTCAGCATATTCTTTCAGCATTGAACTCAGTGAAGTTCCTCAACTCAGCAAATATTTTATTTTTCTCCAGTGCCAGAAAATAGGTGAGCATAACCATAAGTTTAAAATATTTTCAGTACAAGTGGCCTTTTATCTCCCACCTCTTTCCTTGTATTCTTTTACATGTGTTATATAATCAAGAGACAAAGCCTCCTACTCCTGTAAATAAATATTTCTGCATTTATTTTTCTGAAGGTACTTTTCGGGGTCTCACATTGGTTTTTCTGGAATTGTATTTCAATTAGTCTTTCTGAACACTAGGGAAAATGAAGCTTGGGTTTGATTTCTTTTCATCCCTGTCTTGTCCTTCACTTCCTGAAGGCTTTCACACATTCACACAGAACGGAGAGGGGCTACAGGGATGAAATTTCATTCAGGCAGATGCTGATGAGCTGCATGACAATGAAATTGCTGTACCCTCCCTGCACATCTCTCAAAGGCCCTTCTTGCATGGCTCTTACATAACCCATGTCCTTCTTTTCTGAAACATTTGACTTGGATTCTACTTCTGGTGAACCACAGGGCTGGGAGGGCAGTAAGGACTCAGATTCAGATTTGTTTCACCTACCAACAGAGAAAACCCTCCATTACAGTCAAAAAGGCTTTGTTCAGATCTCCGGTGTGTAAGACAAGAGGGAAGCAGAATTTCAGGGCATGTCACTGTGAATGAGTGTTTAGCTCTGGGAGGAACTGGATGGATTTGAGGGAAAGGTTGGATAATATAAGGAAGGACCATGTTTAATTCCACTTCCTGTCTGCTGCCAGGGGCCCAACTGAGGACTTGGATATTGTCACGCATTTAAAATACTTGGGACCACAGACCTTCCTGAAGCTACTGCATCCCAGATTCAGAAGAAGCAGAGTTCCTCAGGATTTCTGCCTCTGTGCCTTTACAAGCATAAAAGCCTGGTCCCATGGTCCCAGTAATGAAGCCCTGGCTGTGGCACCAGTTCTGTAAACATTTGCTGATTCACCAGACTGGACAGGCCCTTTCAAACCCCTTCACTCTGACTGGGAGGACTGATGAAAATACTGCCTGCCCTCCAGGTTGTCTGCTCTTCAGAGCAGTCCCTGGGCATGTCCAACCTTACTTTAGGGTGAGAGTTGGGACAGGGAATCCGATAAACTACATCTAATAGGATACCTGACCCTTAGAGCTCCAATGCTCTCCTTCCTTCTCCCTCTTCCTTTTATTTTTAAAAAGTTCACAGGAGCATTTATTCCAGCCTCTGAACATAATCACTGAGTTTCATAAAGAACAAGATTCCCACAAGGCCTCATAAAAGTTATACTCAGTATTACAGTTCTACTTCAAACAGGGAAAAAAAGCCATTTTACAATAACCTTGCTGTCACAGAGTGCTTACAGCCAGGGTTTTCGCTGGGAATAATCCATAATAAAAAGGAACCCTTTGGGACTGTCTGTCCAATTGCCATATATAAGACAAAGCAGAAAATAAAGTGTTGGATGTTTAGCTCTACCTCCAGCTACCGACACCCGCAGTGTCAAAAATAAGGGAAGGAATAAAAAGATAGGCTAATTAGATAGCAGCATCTGAAGTGCTGCTCTTAGTGGGTTTTATTTGCTTTACAGCATAACTTTTAGTTCCAATTTCTTCTTTTCTTTTTTTTGTTCTGTGACCTTTTTTGGTTTGTTGGTCGGTTGGTTGGTTGATGGGGTTTTTTTTGTCTCAAGCTATCATTATTTCCAATGCACTATGAAAAACTTTGCACTAATACAGATCCTTTGAAATCCATGTGGACTGGAATTTGGCACGTGCAAATGCTGGGCAGGTGGTGGGGAGCAGGGGAGAGGGACCTTAAACACCAACATGAAGGAGTCCAAATTAACCCCCGCAGTTCTAATCCTCTCAAATTTTATGGCTGTTGTACCCCTGAAGAGAAATCTTATTTCAATTTTGTGCTTTTTTAAGGTAGGTACATATGTAAAGACACAGGTGGCTAAGACGTGAATCTCCAAAAGCCAAATCCATAGAGGATACAAAGGAGAAATCCATAAAACAATATTAATTTTTTTTTCACATCAGCTGGCAGCTTCATCTTAGGTCCACCTCATTCTGACACTGCATTTTGCTCTTAAAACCATGTGTTCTTATCAACCACATAAGAGGATGCCTCTCTCCTGCTAGTGGGTATCTGCTTTCTGTGAACATTTATGGGTTGCCCTCTTATACCTTCTCTGTGAGCACATCAATAGAGAGCAGCTATTGTGGCACTGGCCTAACCCACATTCTATTAATGATCATATTTCACAAACTTCTTCCAGCACTAAATGAATTTTGTGTGCACATCCAGAGACCTCTGTGCTCTGGGAACTTCTTGGCAGGCACCTGATCTGCAGAGGATCAGTCTGGTGTCAGAATAACTAGCACTGAACCTGAGACTTTTCTTCCCCACACACTTTAAATTCATGAGACCAAGCCTAGGGTATGCCATTCAACAGGGATTATTTTATTATTATTATTATTAGAAATGATCAGGGTGGTACTGCTAGCGAGACAGGAAGAAATAGAAGCCTAAACCAAGCCTTTGGAAAGATGTGAAATGCACATTTCTTTAACTCTTAACACATTTATATTTCTTATATGGAGGTGTTGCTTCACCACTTCATTGTGAAAAGGCCACCACATCAAAAAGAGGTATTTTATGTAGTACACTGTTTAAATGAAAGATGGAGATTGTTTATTATGGTTGTACAATTACCACAGATCAAATTTAGAGTGCAGTCAGTCAGTTTACGTGCTTGTTTATCCCGAGCAGATTCAGATAAGTCAAAAAGATGAGGGTTTTTTCTTCCTATTTTATTCATACTTCAACTTAAAATTAATAATCTAGAATTGCGATGTTTATCTTGAAGCACTCATATAAAGCGAGAGAAATTTATATAAGGAACAAACATGTCACAGAAGGAAAACTTTTCATCAGTCATACAACAAGAATTAGTTTCATGGGTAGTCTTGACTAAAACAAAGATCTCTTACTTCAAGAACTTTAATCTATCTTCTCACCACAGTTTTGTTTTGGTTTTTTTATCAAAGGTTCCTTAGTAGAATAAAGATCCTTGCTCCTTTCTAAATATCCAATTTTTAAGCATTAATAAGAATCCTTAAAGCCTTTCTTCTCTCCCCCCTCCTTGTACACCAAAATTAGAATGCTAACCATCTGTTTCACCTTTACTGGCAGTTAAATTCTTTAAATTGATATCCCAGTTTCAGTGAAACCACTGTGACAAGGTTTTTCTTGATTATTCAAAGTTTGGCTACAAATGCTGCACATTAACCACAGCACCTGAAGTCACAGTACCCATACCAAAAAGACCAGAGTAGAGCTTCCCCCGCGAGATCATACCTGTAACTGCAGCTGAGAATCTCTCTCAGTTCTGGCCATTCTGTCAAGCAGTCCTCTTCTAATTGCAACCCAAATATAAAACTACACAATTTCACTGGCTGCAGGAAAGCTACTCGTCATTTATACCCATGTGTTTGTTCTGTCACCACTATAGTTATTACTAAAATACAAGAAAACTTTCCACTTAAGATCTTTATTCCTCTCTTAAAGAAGTGCAAAATTCTATGCACCAACGACCATCATCAAATGCTGTAAGGCCATGAATTTGCTGGAGACCTTTTTCCCTTGACATTTTCCAGGCTCTGTAGTTAATCTTCCTTTAGTTGTCTTAAATATCTCTGCTGGACACACCCTCATTTCAACACAGGTCAGCTTGAAGCTGATACCTGACAGTTACTGAACCAAGTAGAAATAAAAAGAAGTCACCCATATTTCCCAGTCTTATTTTCCAGGCTCTTCCTGAAGTAGGACTGACCTAGCACCTGTTTCAGACAGGAGGCACTTTAACTTCCTTGGAATTATCTGGAAAATGTTTCAAACCCATTAACAAAGCAAATGCACAGTAGACTCACTGCTACTGCATCAAGGGAGGATGGCTGAGTTTTCATTCATGTCTGAGGGAACAGAATCCAGATGAGGATGCAGAAAGAAGAAAGAAGGAACAGCTTGCTTTATTGTCCTTGGACCTATCTACTTATTCCTACTAATCAGACGCTACTAAAATTTAAAATTTATTTTTCGCAAATTCTAATTTTTGTTGAAATTCTGAATCTTTTTCTATCTCATTCATCCTATTAGAAATAGCTGAACAAACCTTGTCTAAATGGAAAATAACCATGTGAGATGATGATTTCCAGAAATACAGAAATTACTCAAGCACTGTGTAATTTAATCTTCAGACTAAAAATTACCTTTATTTCCATATTGCAAGATGGTGTAATAGAATGCATATTTCCATGAGCATTATGCTTTAAAAAGAAACTAAGTGCGTTGATGAATATGCTTTTCATTCTTTTTAATAATCAGATTATGATCACACAAGTAGCTTCAGAGTTTGAGTGACAATGTAATAATTCATCCATGGCACTGTCGATGACACTTGGCTTTTGGCCTCATGCTTAAACCATGTTAGCTATAAATTATTATTTTATAATTCATGCCTTGTGGCTTAAGAAAGAAATTCTTAAAGCATAATAAGTGTAAAATTGTATTTGACTGCTGGTTTTATTCACTCAGTTAAATATTTTCAGCACCCTTCCAATTAATGCTTGGATCAAAAAACTTAAGTAAGGGGATAAAATGTACTTCAGAATTTTTGATAACCACTACCAGTGCCTTCTTAAGAGACCAGAGAACCATACAATAGAGGGAAATACAAGACAGGATTTATGGCAGTTGTACAGGAAAAAAAAAAATCACTGCCTACAATAGACATTTCTAGCACTGAATAAACATCAGCTGAAAGATGATATTTAGCAGTCTGTTACAGCTTTCTATAGAAAGATTTTCTTGCTGCTTGAGAAATGAAGACTGTCAGAAAACTGTTAACTCCACAATATGTCTGACCATATCAAGTAAGAAAACAAAAAATCAAACTTTCCATGAAAAAAATTTACATTAGAGCAGTAACGTAAAGTAACTTGGGTTGCTGAGTTTGAGTACAATATTTCAAATCATTATCAGCAGTGATTTATTCCTGCAGGACACGCTGTCCTAGTGGGCCATATCTGCCATTTGGAGAATCTCTACTCTAGAAATGACGTTCCACGGACAAACGAGGAATGACTAAATATAAGCAGAAAGAGCTTACAGTCTGTACAGATAGACAAGGAACAAGAAATTGCACCTGATGACGTGAAACCAGCTTTCTGCAAGTACCTGTTCAGTACACAAAAACCCCTTTTTTTAAGGAGCACAGAATAACTGAGGAACGTCTACAGATGCTGATGAACAGTGTTCTCTTCTCGGCCTCTCACCTCAGGAACCAAGCACAAGAGACCAGCAGACTGCCCCCAAACTTCTACACTTCAGTGAATTTTTCCTCTTGGAAGACATAATGCTGCTTATGGATTTTTGTTTTCCACAGCATACCAATGTTCTTTTCTCTTTCAGCAGGAGCTAAAAAAGTTTAACATCATTTCAAGCTGTCTGATTCCTTCTTCCTCAATTATATTATCAAATTATTGCAGCTATCAGCAAAGGAACTGTGAAATAAAAATAATTTGGTTGTCCTGCACACAATGTTTTCAAAAGACAGTTTGCAGCAGTATCTCTGCCATATTTTGCACCTCTGCCTAGGAAATCTCACTACTGCAGGTGACAGTGACATATTAAACCTGAGAATTCACTAAGATCAGAATGAAAATGAAGAGGAAAACATGGCAGAGCTGCAGCTGCAAGCAAACAGAAATCATTTGGCCAGTGTTTGACAAAGTCTTCCTGCTCCCCAGCCGTATTAACATGGTTTTGCAATGCAGCTGTACTCTCAGGTGTCAACTCTGTAGAACAAGGCACCGTCCTTTACATTCAGAGGGTTTGGATTAATGAACATCCTTCTCCAAACCTGAACTGGAATAAATCCTAAGCAATATTTAAGTGATTTAGAAAAAAAGCACGTTGTGTTGTTTAGGTGGCAAAGGAGAATTTCAAGTACGAATAATAAGTAATTTACCAGAAATCTGGAATTTAACAGTGATTAAAGAAGGATCAGAAGCACACTCTAGAAGGAGTAGAACCACCCTTCTGTGTGTGGGGCTGATCACAAACTCATCCTAACAAATTCCCAAGTACATCATATTTCATTCCGAACTTTTTACAGGTTTAGTTACACCCCTACAGGTGTTCATCTATATTCCTTACAGTGTTGATATATTATCAAACAGAAGGCATAGAAAAATATAAAGCCATTTTTTAAAAACTTTTCCACTTGGCATTTAAGAAAAAGAAATCTCCCCCCCCCCCCCAAAAAAATACCCCAAACCAAACAAAATAAGATGAAACCAGCAACCTCCCCCCAAATACAACAGAACACACCCCACAAAAAAAGAAACAAACAAACAACGAGAACATATAAAAAATAACTCCACAAATTTTGTATCCTGGAGAATATAAAAGGCTTTCTCTAAAAACAATTATGTACTTGGAGAGTTTGATAATTGCTCTTTAAATAAAATTTTCTTTCAAGCTAGGTTAAAGGATTCAGGTAGGAAATATCCATATAGGAAGTATGCAGTCCTATAATTAATGCAACTAGACTCATGGCATTGTTTCATGTCTCAGATGATAATATGTCAAATAAATTCCTGTTATTCTGGCATCACTTCTTATTCTGCAGAATGTTGAGCTTTCATTAATCATGCTGAAGTGCAGCAATTATTTTTGAAATGTCTCCTGTGCAGTAAAATTGTTTTTTACTCCATCTTGCCATTTTCTTCTCTTAGGCTTAAACTATTTTTTATTTTCATACTTGGAGCTTTTGCCTTCATTTTCACAGCCTTTGCCAGTCTGTGTTCACAATGGCAAAGCAACCTCATCGCTTCCCCCGTTACAGCTCTGACACCGAGCCATCACTCATGTCACAGCATACTGAGTTTATTTACACATAATTGCACCATATCAAGCTCTCCATTATCCTACAGCAGTGATCTCAACACAATCACACGCAGTTGATAATGAAGATATCCAGAGGGTTTCCCCCCAGTTTCACAGCACAAACTTCCTTTTTTCAGCTTACTGTGACCATTCAGGGCAGTATCAAGGTTTCTGCCTCACACATAAGAAGTATCTTGATTCCTCTTCTCATCAAAGCATGAATGTGCAACCCATCACCATGAGGTGCTTGCAGCTGACTCACAAGTGATCATGCTGGAATGTGAGTATGGCAAATATCAGACGATCCCCAGGAAATGACCTGCATTATAACTCAGGGATATCAGAGTCCTCCATCTGCAGCCAGACCACCGGCTTCACTAAGGGTCGCTTTTCTCTTTTCGTTCCATTCATCCAATTCACATAACAGCATGATGAGAACTGACTCACAAAACTACTTTGGGGAAAATTGGAAGCCTGAATCGAGCAGCACTTCCACATCAGAAGAGATCAAGTGCTACTCTGGCTGTAGAGGGTTGTGCTGGTTGTGTAGAAAAATGCAGGCGGCAAAGGTTTTGAACTGGAACAGGCAAGAGGAGAATCCCAGCTCCTGAGTCTGCAGATCAAGGTCATTGTGGCACAGCACATTGTAGGATAACAGAAAACATGTAAGAATTTGAGTCCAATTTAATTGGACTATAGATCTTCTCAGGGGTGATCTCTCCCAGTACATTTACTCCCTCTGGACCGTCTGGATTCAGGGACACAGAGAATTTCTTAAATTTTGTAATTATAAGGGAGCTTGAATGATCATATCATCACTAACCTCCCCACCCCCAGCCTCACCAAAGCAACCTGATTAAAGCAAACACTCTCCAATTATCCATGGAAGACAGCATCACACGACAATGGCATCAAGAGTATCTAAGTCCTGATGCCATTTTAAAATTACCCGGTCCTTTGAAGCCTTAAAGTGTTTATAGTGGAGTGGACAAGACAAAAAAAAAGTTAAAAAATATTCTCTGTGTCACTGCAAGCTCATTGAAACTCCCTGTACCTCCAGAACACTGAACCAGCAATTATCTTTTTATTATTATTAATTTGCATATATATATATAATTACCATTTGCAACTACTTAATGAATTAACTCAGTAACATATTCCAGAATTTTTCAAACATGAGGGACCTTCCTTGCTTTACACAAGAACCGAACACAGCCACAGTTTCTGCCTGGGACAGGAATCTTTGGTGTCTGTTTTACACTGAGGTGCAACAAATAAGATGATAATCAGAATATCAACTCACTAAATACATCCAGAGTTACTGTTTGGTGGTTTATTGTATCATTCTTCTTTTCAGTGTCTTGTGCTTTCCAAATAACACATAATTTGACAATTACAGGAATTACATCCAAGTCCTTTTTGCCTTTCTGAAAGTTATCAGGCATATAGATTGCAATTTAAAAAGTCACTTAATTGATGCAGATATTAAAGTGCAAGTACGTTCCATAATCTAAAATATGTGAAAATAGACAAATCTGACAAATCAAAAGTCAATAAAAAATCAAAAAATAAGGATTGACCATTGATGTAGAGAGTGGGAGGACGTAATGTTTCTTTGATGTTCCTCAGGTAAAAATAGATCTCAGGAAACAGGAATGTGAGTTGAGGGGTAAGGGATAAAGCCACTGCTTTTAATAAGGCTACTAAATTGTGTTTGTATGACTGAAAAGAGAAATTGCATTGGAGAATGCAGAGGTACTTGTTTAGGAAGGTGAAAGGGAAGCTAACAAAGATATGGGGTGAGGGTATCTCGGTGCTGCTGGTGGCAGCCCAGCAGCTCTGCTGCAACAGCAGCTCTTTGCAGCCAGCGTTGCACCCCTGCACCGCCTGCTTCTGGATCCTGCAGCAGCACACACCAAACCCACTCATACCTCCATGCATACATCTTTGTCCTCTTGGAAAATACCAAATACATTTTTGGAGTTTTAGTTCTTAATTTTCTAAAAATGTAACAGTAACCAAAAGGCCAAAATTACTTAAAGATATTAAACATATTTTAAGTATGTTGAAAAGGGAAGTAATCCTCACTGTAGTCTTTTCTGTCCAGTGCATCACAATTCCCTCCTCCTCTGATAATTCCATTGCCTTTTTAAAAAATAAACTAATATGTTGCCAAAGAAATCAAAATTCACCATAGAAGGCTGATTGAAGTTAGTTATACAAGACTTTTTGCAGTATTGTATTTATGTCATTACTCCCAAAATCATTAACTCAGGAATTCTCTGCTCCCTTTTTTTCTTTTGGCTTATCTACATTCCAGAGCGCAGATTAAGCCAAGCTCTCTGTCTTCTGTGACCAAAGTGCAATAAAAAACAACAACTGAATTTAAAATATTTATTAGAAGTGTAGAGAATGAGAAGAGAAAAGCAACCGAGGGGAAAGAAGCAGCAAAAGAGCATTGCACAAGGTTACTTAAACTGCCAATTAATGCTCAAAAATAACCTCAGCAATGAGCACAAACATGACAGGCCTGACAAAGAGTAAGGCTGCAGTGTTAATGAATACTTGATTTCAAGTGCAGCAGCCAGAAAGTAGCTTTTTTCCCAGGATTTCCTACATTGAGCAACGCATTTTTCCTCACTTCTGCTGAACAGACACGAAACGTCCCAGGTAAAGGCTCAAAGCTCAACGGAGCCATCATTTTTGGGTGGCCAGCCAGGGCCCTGGGGGCCAGGCTGTGTGTGCAGTGTGGAAGGAGGCAGACACAGCAGTGCCTCCCCCTTGCTGACACCGCTGCCCTGAGATTCTCTGCAGCCCCCCGCTCACAGCCCTGCCCTTGCTCTGCTGCAGCCCCTCGGCCCCTTGCGCCCCTCCAACACCCTTGCCCGTCTAGGTGAGAAGATCTTTTGGAGGTGTTTTACAAAAAAATGCAACAATAAAAAGTGCCCAGCCCAATGGGGCCTTTGGGGCAGTTATAAATGGGGCCAGTGGCAGAAATTTCAAGGCAGAAATTTCTGGAAGTGCAGAAACCTCTGTATTTTTGTGAGGCTGTTTCTCTGCCAGTGCTGCGTGGCTCTGTTCTGAAATGTGCAGCCGTGTTTCACATACCTCGCTCCTCTCCAGCTGGAGCAGGAAGGAGCCCGTGCCTCCAGTGACAAACTTTTGCACGGTCAACTTTAAATATTACTTTTCTCTTAATTGTCTGCCTGATTAATTACATGCCTTTTCCCACACCAGCTTCATGTGTTTGAACACTGGGTTGAATTGTGACTTTATCTAATGAGCCATAAATCCTGTCTTTTATAATATATCAGTTCCTGCCTCTGGGCTCCTGTTACCTGACACAAACTTGTCCTATTATTATTATTTCTGTGAAGTCCTTCACAGTTTATAGTGCACTTTCAACAACATTTCACAAACTGTCTCCTATTTTAAATAGCTGACTTCCCTAACAGTCATATTCATAATTTAAATTTTATGTTTAAAGAATTTCAATTACCACTCTGTTGAAATATTTTCTATATAAAGAAGAGAAAATACTTAATGAGCAAAATGAGCTAATTAGAAGATAGTTGTGCTTCATTTTAGAAAAGTAACAAGTGATTTCAGATCTCTGCATTAACTTTTTAAAAGAGTCTTAAATTAATATTTCCCAATTTTTTTTTCACCTGGAGATATAGCAAGAATTTCAAAAAGCTCAGAGACTTCTCTCTCTTTGAAATCAAAACAGGAAAAATCTCACCCTCGGGCTCCTAAGTCACTTTTGAAAATGTGACCATAATGAAAAGAATACAAATTGTTTCTTAAAGAGCTTGAAGGTGTTGATGGCTATAGAGTTGGAATTAAAGGCAAGGAGGTTAATGACACTTAATTTTTATCTATGAATTCGTTGCTCAGCAAACAGAAAATTTCTTGGTTAAGGATCTTTCTAAAATTACACAGTAAATGGATGAAGGTGATGGGAACAACTGAGAAACACAATTTCATGTATACGAGCCTCTCCCTCACTCAGAAAGATACTGTTTAATCGTTTTAATAATTCTTGTTCTTTCATAGTGGAGTTTGGGCAATAATTCTTATTCTTGCACCTCACATATATAACTCTTCCAAGATGTTTATATAGGAGGGACGTGCTCGAAAAGCCATGGGTCCTCAAAAGCTGCTCCCCTTTGCTTTCTGCCCAGGTGAAAATGATTTTCTAATGTTCAGGAAGGACTGGGAGCTCTCCAGAGTTACATGTCACTGAAACTTTGTTCTCAGGGACGTTTACAACTGTTAAATATCTATTACGTGGCATATATGAAAATTATAATTGATATATTAGATGTATTAAGAATATTAAATGTTGTGTTTGGAGCTTACGGGTAAGAAAACTCTTTTATTTCCCCCCCTGGCCTCATACCTATCACAAGTTGTATAGGAATTAAATCCAAAGCCATTTCCACATTTTTGTGACACCCCTGGATCATGCCAAGACCTGTCTGTCCAAACAACACAATTGTGCAATGCAGTGAGGTGTGCAAAAAGAGAGCACCTCCAGGCAGTTACATCCTAATCCTTTTTGGATACTTTGTGAATAAAAAGGCTAAATATAGGCATTTCAATTTAAAAAATTATATTTGTAAAATGTAACATAGTCACAATATCTAAATTCTAAATTATGTTCTGTACAAAGCTATTCTTATTATAGTTTTTTACTCTCCATTGTCCCTTACAAAAAGACACAGCAGCCCTGTCTCCTGACATCTTATCCAACAATATTCCACATAATCAGTGTGGCAGAATGAGTCCAACACTGACAGAAGCTCATGTTCCATATTCAAGAACAAACTTTAAATTAGCTGAGAAGGATGAACATTCTCTTTGTCTTGGTGTAAAACAAAATTTTCATAAACTGAAATTTATTCTTTCTCTCTTGTGGATTTTTTTTTTAACAAAGTAATCTGATTTTTTAAAAACAACAGTAAGAGAAAGATAAATATATTATTTGATCCAATATCACAAATTCTCAAATTGCAGCAAAAGCTGGTGTCCAGTTTCGGAAAAGAAAATAACATTAAAAAAAAAAGAAAAGGGAAAGGGTCAATGTTCATGGATGGACTTATGAGAAGGGTTCTACTTTCTCTTCCTCTGTGTTCCTAGAGCTCTGTGTTTATAGCAGCCACCCACGATGTTTCTCAGGGAAAGCATTCCTAAATGTGATGGACAGGCTTGTTGGATGTACAAACACCA
Source organism: Machaerirhynchus nigripectus (assembly GCA_013397975.1). NCBI lineage: Eukaryota > Metazoa > Chordata > Aves > Passeriformes > Dicruridae > Machaerirhynchus > Machaerirhynchus nigripectus. Next base: position 316,212 of record VZRQ01005219.1, on the reverse strand, counting down.
AGTACATGCCATTGGTCTCACTGTGTTAATATTTATTTCCACTCTATCTTATTTGCAGAAGATAAAGGTGAAAGCAGAACTGACAAGGAGATTATGTCAACAAGAATTTAACCTAATTGTTTTTTCTACGTATGCAATGTTAAACAAAAGTCTCAGCGTTGCACGTGAACCAAAGATAACACAAAATGGCTCCTCCAAGTTTCAAGGATTAAAAAAAAAAGTAATAAAAATAGAGAAGATCCACCAAAAAACCATGAGTTTGAGGCAATTCTATTTCTATTCTTAGACTTGTATTCTTTACATCCCGATTAACAAATCCCCTCACATATTCTGGCTCCTGAATATTCCTCTTAACACTCATGACATCCATGACTATTTCACGTGGATCTGATACACCACTAATATTTTGCATATAAAAGGCAAGGCAAACCTGTAATTTTGACTACTGCTACACTGGAAATGAACAGCACAGCAAGAGTGGGGAAAAGCGAATTCTCTAATGGACTACAGAGGGATAACTGGCTATTCAAAAAACTTTCTGCTCACTTTTCAGAGAGTAAGTGGGTGAATGTGAAGGGCTCTACCTTCAGGAAGAACAGGTTCAACAAACTGCAAGCAGATAATGACACACTGAGAGCCAAGGCTACAAGTTTCAGAGGCGTATTGAACCAAAAGCAAGGTGGAAAGAGCCTGTGTTCAGATCTGTAGGCTGGAACTGCACTCCTGCCATGCACAACACAAGTGAATTGATCTTTAAAAGTACACAGACATTAAAAGTAATGCCAGAGTATGTTTCCATGGACAGCAACTTTCCCCGTCTAGAAAAGAGAAGGAAACCACTGGATGTGAAATTTAAAATGCCCTTAGTGATATGTCACTTAAGACAACTGCTCCACTTATCAGCTTGCAAGTACTGCTTAGCTTTTAAGTAGAATATGAAATAAAATATTTAAATATCAGCATTTACATGAAAAATGTTTTAGCCTGCCATACTATTATTTCAACAAGGATTCAGATATTCATTCTCTCCCTGTCTTAGCAAACACATCCCTAAACTTTTGGGATTCTCAATATTTTAGAGGTCTCTATCTTACCACTTATGCATTCAAGACTCGCTGAGACTTGTGAATTTCTAAAACAGGCTGCAGTCACAGCCTGACACAGGCTGCAGTGTCTCATCGGCTGTTCGGGGCTCCTGCAGCCAGGATTTCCAACAGAGTGCAGGAGTGCTGACAAATAAGGAGAAAACACTGACAGAACCATTTCTGCCATGGGGACATTTCACCAGAGCTGCAACGTTTCTGTTTCAATAGCACGTATTGATTGCCAGGCAAAAATGTGTGAAAGGCACTATAAAGGATAAAACATATCCTAGACTGGGTGAAAGCCAAGTTCAGGTTCCTTACTTAGAATGATTTAGAATCATGTGGATTAAATACCCTGCTGTATCTCAGCCAAAATATCACATCCCAGGTCTGAGTCAAGACTTAAATCTGCAGCCAGTCAGGACCCACAGCTTTCTCCAGCCACTCACCACTTGCAGACCCAAACATTCAGGTTTTTTCTAGTTTTATCTAATGAAAATGAAACTACAGAATATGAAGCTGCAGACTATGGTGCAAAGAAGAAGAACTCAGCTTTCTCAGGAAGGCCTGACATAAGTGGCTAGAAATACAAAAGCTGAAGAGATGTACCAGATGAACAGAGTTGTTTCCTGGCACAGAGAGTTCAGGTTAAGCAAAGGCCTTTTCTGGGTCAGTTTACAGCACACAAAGCATGTGGGCAAAGTGTCAAGATGAGTATTCACAGTCAGGTATGATTCCAGAAAAATACACAGAACTTTAGTACAGAAATGTGTTAAAGACACTGAAGTGTCATGGCTGATCCCTCTATTTTAATCTAAAAGTTACTAATCACAAAAGAGTCCTTCAAAACACTGGGGAGAATTTTCCTTCTAAAATTTTACTGCTGAACCTGGAAATATCATCATTAATCTTCCTGCAGCTTAGGCAATGTTGTGCTGTTGCATTTTTTTTACCAGTGAAAGACAAAATGCAGTGAGGGAAGAGATGCTTCCACCGCTTTCTCTGCACGGGGGCCTTTCTGGGCTGCAATTAACAGATTTTTCAAGCAATTACACTGCACAGGTGCTCCAGAGTAAATTCAGAGCAAGAGCCTTTCACCTATGAACACACAAGCATTACTTTTAAATCTGTTCCCAGAGCAATGTGGCTTAAATTCATGCACGAACTTTGCATTCCAGACTACGTACCCGTCTTGAAAATTTTAGGTAACACCACAAATCCATAGATGTTCTCCCCAAATTCTGTTGCTTTTGAAAGCCATTGTGCTCAAAATAAACAGTGATTACACATAGTTTTAAAACATGCCTTGAACTCTGCTGAGTCAGTGTTGGCTGCACACAAATTGTCCTTGAGGATTTTGATTGTTCCATAAAATATCTCTGGGACTCTCAGGAACACTGCACGCTCTCCTTGCTGCCATTAAGGGAAATGATGCATCGCATACTGGATGAGAAATGCTGGAAAACTGGCTTGGGTTGGAGGGGGAGATTCTTGCACAAGCCTGGAAAATTGAGCAATTTTGAGAATCCATAGTAACAAACGGTTTGTCTAAATTGAGCAATAGAGAATGCATCTGAATCGAAGACCCACACAGGGATAAAAATCCCTTCTGCATGTAGAAAACAAAGAAAAAAAAATCCCACAAGATGATACATTACAAAGTTCTTTCCACTATTTGCTCTTCAAAAGCAACAACTGTACTAAAATTTTAAAATCACTGTTATGATATTTTTTTTAAAAAAATACCCACAATAAAGATACAGATAAAGCTTAAATCCAAAGAGTAAACGTTTTACTTAGGTTCAAGAGAATCCATCTTTACAACTGACAGATTCAGACACTGAAAACAAATTGGGTTTCGATTAAAAAAACCACATGCTCAGAAATAAACTTACTTTTCAGTTACTCATGAAAAGGTTTTGGGGATGGAGGGTTTATCATCTCTTCACTTGCACCCCTGTTTAAAATCTATTGTCACCTGCTATTAGATAACAGACAGATTTCAGTAGCTGTAATTTCCCCAGTAATGCAATTTCCTTGTTCCTGAGTGTAACTGTATGATTTGAAAATAATTCAAGTGCCTTGTAAAGCTCGTCTTGAGGGTTTAAATGGGATAAACATTAATAAAATGAATAAAATGGGCTGTACAAGTACAATGGGATGTTTATAATACAGGTATGTTAACCTCTAAAAGAGGATATCAGTCATTAGTTTAAAAAATTCTGTGCATTGGAGCAGAGTTAGAGCAGAGTTGTTGATGAATAGGCCACAGAGCTTTA